>ML822773.1:50882-76067 GCA_009831015.1 Picea engelmannii
AATGAAAATAGATGGAATTTGAGTTGTTTTCATAGAAAGTATACTCTTTATGAAAGAGTGACAAAAACATAAACTAGGGTACTCCGTCTTTGCTATTTTGTAAACATATTTTGACCAAGAAAATGGATTTATTATAAATTAACAACATAAATCTTTATTACAATTAACTTGTATTATGTGTATGGTGGACACTAAATATTGAAATAATTATTTTTTCAATTAACGACATTAGTGTGGAAGAAGAAATGATGGGAATATCATCTTCAAAACTAAAAACTCATTTATTTATTGATTTCACTACTTATGAGACACAAGGGTTTATGTTAATATTTAAGATATATTATAATTGAAGAGAACACCAATGGTACTTTTTCTTACAAACCACATTAGTAACCTAGTTGCTAGCTGAAATTACAGTATATCTGGAAGATTTATATCAAAGTTGTCTTAAAAAATTTGTATTAAAAGATTCATAGCTATAACATCTTTTTTTTAATCCCTTAATTAATTATGAAATGTAAATACAATGTAAGGTTGTGGGCCCCAACATGTAATATGTAAACATTGTATATCATAATAATAAAATAAAATATAACACTGGTTATAGATGGGAACAATCGGAGTATTGGGGGAATTAGTTTCCACAAGAAAGGGGGGAGTCTAAGGCATCTAAGAGGTAATTATCCATGTGTATTAATCCCAACCCACATTCTAAAATTATTAGTGGATGAACCTTCTAATTTCATTTTGAGTGTATTAAATCCTCAATTATTAAACACATGTAAGAGGGTGGGTTTCAAAATTAACTTCACATAGTTATTGAGAGCATGGGGATGAGTACAATCAACATTAAAGAATACGACATTCAATGTGCATGGGTAAAAGGAGAATTTGAACGGGTATTTTGGGAATTTTTTTATAATATGGTTTTTAGGACAACAAGGGAGGAGTGAGTGTTAGAGTTTGAAGGAATCGATAGTGGGTGCTATGGGAAGCTTGTTGGAGATATAAATGCTCGAAGAATTCATTTGTTCGGCATGTAGAATGATATTTATATGTGAGAAGTTACCATAAATAAGTGGGCTTGTTGTTGTGATTTTTCTTGTTGCAGTTGTAAGCCCCTGGAGTCTCCAACAAGAGATATTCCTATCCAAACTATATTAGATTCCTATAGAGAATTGGAAATGCCCAAGGGACTACATACAAAGAAGGGGGGTCCCATTCCTTGGGTTGTGTAGGTTGAGGGGAAGAGAGATTGTGGATTGGGATAGTTGTACAAAAATCACTTTTTTATGGATTATATTGAGATATGAGAGACATACTTTATTGTGGATTTGTAGCCCTAGTTTGGGGGTGAATTGTTGCTAATATTTGGAGCAAAAAATATATGGTTGGGTAGAATGTCCATCATTTGTAGTTGGTTGCACATCTGTTGATAAAAGATAAGTTTGTTTATTTCTATTTCATTGTTTTAATCATAAGTTTTATTTTTTGTTCATGTTACTCTATTTTTTTACATGAATTGATGTTCTTGTGTGCATATAAATGGAATTGCATGTTTTTTTTTCATTTTTTCTTCTAGTAGAGTGTGTTTTTATCTTGCTATATGAATTTAGTTTAAATGGGTATCCAAAAATATTTGTTGGGCTTAAATGTGGAGGCACTAGAAATTAGTATCATAGCTTTGATTGAAACATAACTTCTGCATGGTTCTGCTATAGTATAACAAGGTTCAATGTCTGTGTAGAATTGGGTGAAAAATAAATTTTTACCTCCATATCGAATATAGTCAAGGCCTTAAATTTTGACTTTCGTATGATGGTTATTGTTGTGTGGAGATTTATTTGGAACCTAAATGGCCAGATACAACCACTAAGGGGTTTATTTAGCCTACAGATTCAAGTACACAAGTTCGAGAGTTCAAAAATATGGAAAATTGGCTATGTGTGGAATTTGTTTTTTACTGATACAATGTATATTGGTGAAGGAATATCTTCTCAATTTTCTGAAATGTCAACAAGGAAAGAAGATATTTGGTTGAAACATTGGTGAAAAAAATATTCTCAAGTCACCAAAACATTGGCAAGGAAAGAAGACATTTTGTTGAAATTTCAACAAACAAATATCTTCTCAAGTCGTCGAAACATTGACGAATAAAGAATACATTTCAGCGAAACATTGAAAAAGAAATATCTTTTCAAGTCATTGAAATGTTCGTGAAGAAGAAATATATTTCTTTGAAACCTTCTCGAAAACATATATTCTCAATTTGTTGAAACATTGGTGAGGAAAGCAGATCTTTTGTCGAAACATCAATGAAAAATATCTTCTTGAGTCACCAAAATGTCAATGAATAAAGAAGATATTTCATTGTAACATCGACAAATAAAGATCTGTGATGTCCCTTTCCAAGTGATTACTCCAGGTGGATATTGTATTATCCTTACAGAGTCCTATATGTTATAAAAAACAAAGAAAAGGGGGTCAAGGTGGTTATTTGATGTCACTTAGTGATGCAGACCCCCTATCCCTCCTAAGGGTTGCGTGACCTCCTGGTCAAGATCTTATGATTCTGGAGCCGAAATGGCTCTTTTGGTTCTGAACTGGAACCCTTCGGAAAATTACATAGGTCCCTTATAAATGCTCAGTTGGATTTTTTGAGCGCTAAGCGTGAGCTCCCATAGCGCGCGACCAAGGGCTGTGACCAAGTGCCAAGTCGAAAAGGCGCTTATCAAGGACCAGGACTTCCCGAGTCAAGTGTCCCGTCTTTTGGTCTCTCTAACCTCCCGTAGCCGAAATGCCGAAATGGTCCGACACTACCTCCTTCGAGAGTTCTTGTTTTGTGAAATCTGGATGCAAGGGATATCCTTGCTCCTTAGAACCTTCGGTCGCCAAAAAACCAAAATGCCTGACACCTCTCGATTTCGGGATTTCACATTTTGTGAAATCAAGATACAAAGAGTATCCCTGCTCCTTGGAGTCTCCGGTCACTGAAAAGCCGAAATGAACTGGTGCCCATTCCTTTTCGGGATTTCACATTTTGCAAAATCAAGATGCAAGGAGTCTCCCTGCTCCATGGATTTTCCGGTCGCCGAAAAGATGAAATGACATGTTGCCTATTCCTTTTAAGGATTTTTTGTTTCATGAAATTGAGATGCAAGGGGATGTCTCTGCTCCTTGGAGTCCCCAATTGTCGAAAAGTTGAAATGTCAAAATACCCCAGTGCCCGATCGACGACTCATGAAAATCCCTGCGATCGACGGTCCTGGTCAATTCGTGATTTTGCGATTTGGGATGCTGAAAGACAAGATCCCTGCCTTTTCAACTCACGGTCCCCAAAATCCATAAATGAACGTTGAGAAACTCTCGCCGCTAACCTTCTCGCATCTCTACCTGATCTAAGGACCTGCATGGTTTCAGTATTACTCCTCGAGGATTCTCCACCATCCGTTCGGTTCTCCGAATTCTCCTCTTGGATCTATGCAGGGTTAAATCCTACGCTCCTCCCTTCAATCAGATGGTCTATGGGTATTTCCACTGCGATCCAACACTCGACGACATTCTTCCTCCTGAGATTTTACTCGATTTCAACTTAGAGGATTTTCTAAGTCCGTGAAGACTCAGTCTTCACTCCTCCCAGGGAATGGGTTCCTAGATCCTGAAAACACTTCTGAAGTGTTATCCCTCCTTAACTTTTTCTGGTTCAGATTCTGATTCCCACACACTCCTTGCGCCTGAGGGAGTTAGATAGCTCAGATCCACGATGTTTTCTCTCTGGCTCGATGCACACCTTGCAGAGCTCCTATTGAAGAGAAAACAATTCCACAACATTTCTCTCTAGCTCAATGCACACCTTGCAGAGCTCCTAATGAAGAGAAACAATTGAAACTGGGAACAATTCACAGTTCCATTCACTTGTTTACAAAACAAAAAATAATAGGAAAATACACACAACCCAAGAATAACACATTTGGATCAATTTTTATCTCTTTTTCTCACTCACAATTTTCTTACAGATGATTTCTCTATATTACAACTCTCTCCTCTCTTTCCTCTCTTTTATCTGCTGCTAACTGGGCTTACAAACTTTTCATAACTCAAAATGTTCCTAGGGTTTCCCTTGCTAATTTCCTACTCTAAACCTTATCCTACACTATCTTAGTCTAGTCATATTCCAGAGCTGAAGTGGAAAATTCTGCTCTGTTTACAATTTCAAAAACTTGCTTCAAAGGGAAAGACCCGACATCGGTTCAAGCATGCCTCCAAAGGTGAATTTCGGCGCTATGTGGAGGTGTATCCTGAAATCTTTTGTGACTATTCACGTTGAAGTTTTGAAGGAACTCTCATATGTTGGGTGGTACCACCTCTGTGTGCTGGCCAACGATGCTCCTACATCATACTCCCCTTGACAAAAATTCATGGACTCCTGTCCATGAGATCCTCTACTGACTTTCCCTACTTCTGGATAGCAACTTCATTTTCCCAACTAGCTTATTCTATTGGGAATCCTTTCCATTTGACCAGATACTCAAAATAAGTCTTCCTCATGGTCTTCTTTCCAATCCTCTGATCCAGAATCTTCTCCATCTGTATCTTCTCTGCAATAGGCATATGCTTCTCCCATTGAATATTTCCTTGATCTTCTGATCCTTCTGTGTTGTCTTTCTTGTAAGGATACAAGTCTGAAACATTGAATATGGGTGAAATTCCCACACCATATGGCAGCTTGATCTCATATGTGTTTGCTTCAAACTTCCTCAAGATCTTACAGGGTCCTATCTCCCACTTCAAATTGAAGTTTCTTGCGATGTTGATCATCTCTGTGTTTGTATTTCTGATTAGAACTCTATAATTGTTCTTTGATCCGACCATGGAGTCTCTGCATATCAGTAGCAAAATCCTCTTCTCCAACACTTTTGATCTCTCCCTGCTCCAAGTCCCTTAACTTAGACACTCCCCTGGGTTTCATTTCGTAGAGTATTTGGAATGGGCTCCTTCCAGTGCTTCTGTTTGGTGAGTCATTTTATCCAAATTATGCTTGTGGCCGAATCTGATCCCACTGGTTATGATGTTCAGTAACCAGACTTCTCAATAAGTTCCTCAGACTTCTATTTAGCACCTCAGTCTGCCCATCTGTCTGAGAGTGGTAAGTTGAGCTGAAGGACAAATCTGTCCCCATCTTCTTCCACAACTTCCTCCAAAAGTGACCAACAAATTTTGTGTCTCTGTCTAAGACAATGCTCCTACGTAGGCCGTGAAGTCTCACAACTTTCTGAAAAATAGATTTGCAACATGTGTTTCATCACTAGTCTTCTGGCATGGGATGAAATGTGCCATCTTTGAAAATTTATCCACGACCACAAATATGGATTCAAATCCTCTTTGTGTCCTTGTAAATCCCAATACAAAATCCATGCTTATTACATCCCAAGGCCTCTCTGGTATTGGCAATGGTTGATACAATCCAATGTTCTGTCTTTTCCCCTTTGCATGTTGGCAGATTCTACATTTATTCAATAACTTTATCACATATGTTCTCATACATGGCCAATAGTACGAGCTGCTCAACCATGCAAACTTTTTATCATGGCCAAAATGTCCATCCAATCCTCCACTATGCTTCTCCGTCAGAAGATTGTCCCTCATTGAGCATCTTGGTATTGACAATTGATTTCCTCTGAACAACAATCCTTCTTGAACCATATACTCTATCCACTAAATTATACCTCTCAGTACAGGGCTTGTACATGCTTCGTAGGCCTCTTTGAAATCTGTATCATCACAATACATAGCCTTAAGGTGTTCAAACCCCAAGTCTTCACCTGGAATTCCTACAGAATTAAAAATCTCCTGCTTAACGCATCAACAACCTTGTTAGTATTCCCAACAATATGTTTTATGAAAAAAGTAAAATTTTCAATAAATTCAACCCATTTTGCATGTCTCTAATTTAGTTTTTCTTGTAGGGTTATGAATTGTAAATCTTGGTTATCGTTGTATAAGACAAACTCTTGCGGGACAAGATAATGCCTCCATTTCTTCAATGCCTGAATTATGGCATAGAACTCCTTGTCATATGTGGAGTACTTTATCTTAGTCTCATTCAATGTCTTGCTGAAATAGGGAACAGGTCGATTGTTCTGACTCAGAACTCCTCCTATTGCAAATCCACTAGCGTCACATCTTACTTGAAATGTCTTTTTGAAATTTGGCAAGACCAGAATTGGTCGTTCTGTTATATTCTCCTTCAGTATATTGAATCTCTTTTCAGTCTCCTCTATCCATTTAAAGGACTTGTGCCTCTTCTTTACTATATCCATCATTGGCGCACAAATTCCACTGAAGTCTCTAATAAACTTTTTTTAGAAACTTGTTAAACCATGAAAGCTCCTTACCTCAAACATGCTCCTTGGTGACAACCATTCTCTGATTACTTTCACCTTCTATGGATCCATCTTCAATTCATTCAAAGATATCACAAAACCCAAGTAAATGAGCTCTGTCTTCATAAAAGAGGGCTTCTTTAGATTGATCAACATCTTCTCCTACTGTAGCCTCCTCATCACTAGCATTAGGTTCCGCAAATGCTCCTCCTTATTCTTGCTAAAAATCGATATATCGTCCAGATATACAACCACAAACTTGCCAATGAAATCTTTCAAAATTTTCTTCATCAGCCTCATAAAAGTGCTCGGGGCATTTGTTAAGCCAAATGGCATAACTAGCCACTCATACAGGCCTTCATTCGTCTTAAAGGTTGTTTTCCATTCATTACCTTCTCTCATCCTGATATGGTGATATCCACTTTTCAGATCTATCTTAGAAAAGAAATTTGCTTCACTTAAACAATCCATTAAATCATCCATTCTTGGTAAAGAGAATATGTACCTGATGGTGATCTTGTTGATGGCTCTCAAGTTTGTGCACATTCTCCATCCTCCATCTTTCTTTGGGCTTAACACAGTTGGTACTACACATGGGCTCAAACTTTCTCTGACTAAACCCTTATCCAACATTTCTTGGACTTGGTTCCTCACCTCCTCATTTTCTCAGAGTGTTAATCTATACGCTGCTTTGTTTGGCAAGATTTCTCCTAGTATCAATTCAATATGATAATTGATACTCCTGATGGGTGGAAATGAGTTTGGCATCTCATCCACCACTATATCAACAAAATTATCCAGCAACTCTTGAACTTCTTCAGGTAAATCATCCACTGATTTATTCGTAAGGATGACTCTAGGCTTCCTCACCACAGCGAATTGCATCTCTTGTTCTTCCTTGGCTTCCTTCAGGAGTTCCTTCCCACTCATGAGAAGTATTCTTGTGGTGGCTTCCTCTTTCACTCTCTTCTCCTCCATTGGCAGTAACATATGCGTCCTACCATTCTTCTCCAATGTGTATGTATTATTCCTTCCATCATGAATGACATTTATGTCAAACTTCCATGGTGACAGATTGACTGCGAACAGATTGGCGACTCCACTGGGGAGTCCAAAGGTATAAAATCCTCTCTCAATCGGGTTCAATTCACTTTCCTTTTTGTGTTTTATTACCAACAAAATGTGGCATACATCCATGGGAATTACATCACATAGGATTTCATCTTTATATCCTCCTATTTTAATTTCAACCAGGCATTGTTTAGCAATCGTTACCTAGTGTCCTTTTTGCAGCCATGAGACTTTGTATGGCCTTGGATGTGTAGTTGTATTCATCTCCAATTTCTCCACCATCTATGTGGATACTAGATTGTCAGTACTCCCACTATCAATGATAACCTTGCACACTTTATCCTTAGTCTTGCAAGTTGTCCTGAAGAAACTATTTCTCCACACTGGCTTTTCAATTTTTGCCTCTAGTTTTAAGAGAACTTTTGTCAACATCAGGGATGCTCCATCCTCTTCTCCTTCTGCCTCAACATATCTTCGTTGTTATTATGAAATGTGAGCTTCTCCTCCTTTCTTATTCTTCTTGGGACATTCCCAAGACATGTGCCCTATCTTTCCCCAGTTATATCACCTTACTCCTCCTCTGCCTCTTCCTCTAGAAGAGTTTCTTCCACCATTATGTCTTCCTCGTGAACTTCCTCCTCGTTCCGAGTGATTGTGTGGTTTCTCAGCCTCGTCCTTAGACTGATGTGCTCTGTCACAGTTAAATCCCTTACTTTTGCTTGGAACCGAGCTTTTACCTCTTCCTCATTGGTTCTATTTTCTGGCCAGCTTTTCCTCTGCCTTCAGTGCAAACTGATATGCATCTTCCACAGTCCTCACTGACATCATTCTCATCTCGTCCTGGACTTCATATCTCATGTCATTTACATATCTGATGAGTTTTTATTTGTCTCTCTCCCTTTGTCCAGTTCTGATGTTCAATCTGTAGAACTCCTCGGTGTACTCCTTGACTTTCATTCCTTTCTGTCTCAGGTTTTGTAGCTTCCTAAACAAATTGATCTAGTAGTCTTTGGGTATGAACTTAGCCTTCAGTTTGGCTACCATCCTGTCCCAACTCTTTATCCTTTGTTTGCCTTTACTTCTCCTCTCAGCCTGTAGTTCATCCCACCATAGTGATACATGCCCTTTTAGCCTAGTGACTGCCTGCTTCACCTTCTTTTCCTCATTGACATCTTCATAGTCGAAGTGTTTTTCCATGGACGTTATCTAGTACAATAGTTCTTCAACATATAGATTTCCCTCATACATGGGGACCTCTATTTTAGCTCTGCATCCCAATCTGGAAACTGCTCTCAACAAACGTTCCTCTGCTGCATCCTCTTCTGCAACTTCTTCAACCTCAACCTCTTCACTTTTTGCATCACTGACATCCCCATCGTCAGGTGCACTTCTCTGTGCTACTTCCATTGCTTCCATTTGGGTGTGAAACTCTTGCTTCTACCTTTCTATAACACGATTGGATAAAGGAGGATCTCGTCTTCTTAGTGGCATTGTGTTGATTGTTTATCACACACAGAGTACAACTTTGAGTTTTTTTTTCTGCTTTGTTTTCCTCCTTTTCCTGAAATCTACAGACAAAAAATGGGCTCTGATACCACTTGATATAGACCCCCTATCCCTCCTAAGGGCTACACGACCTCCCGGTCAGGATCTTTTTATTCTGGAGCTGAAATGGCTCTTCTAGTTCCGAACTGGAACCCTTCGGACAATTACACAGGTCCCTTTCAAATGCTCAGTTGACTTTTTCGGGTGCCAAGTGTAAGCTCCCACAACGCGCGACCAAGGGTTGTGACCAAGTGCCAAGTTGAAAAGGCACTAATCGGGGACCGAGAATTCTCGAGTCAAGTGTCCCATCTTCTGGTCTCTCGAACCTCCGGTAGTTGAAATGCTGAAATGGTCTGGCGCTCGCTCCTTCGGGATTTTGCGTTTCATGAAATCTGGATGCAAGGGATATCCTTGCTCCTTAGAACCTCTCGTTGCCAAAAATATGAAATTCCCAACACCTCTCGATTTTGGGATTTTTCATTTCGCGAAATCAGGATACAAAGAGTATCCCTGCTCCTTGGAGTCTCCTGTCGCCGAAAAGCCGAAATGACCCAGTGCCTATTCATTTTTGGGAGTTCATGTTTCAAGAAATTAAGATGCAAGGAGTGTCCCTGCTCCTTGGATTTTTTGGTCACCGAAAAGCTAAAACGACCGGGCACCTATTCCTTTTTAGGATTTTTTGTTTCATGAAATCAATATGAAAGGGGATGTCTCTGCTCCTTGGAGTCCCCGGTTGTCGAAAAGATGAAATGCCGAAATACCTCGGCACCCGATCGATGGCTCACGACAATCCCTACGATTGACGGTACTAGTCAATTTGTGATTTCATGATTTTGTGATTCGGGATCCTAAAAGACAGGATCCCCTTCCTTTTCAACTCAGGGTCCCCGAAATCCCGAAATGAACGTCGAGAAACTCTTGCCGCTAACCTCCTCGCAGCTCCACCTGATCCAACATCTTGTGGGGTTTCAGTGCTCCTCCTCGAGGATTCTCCACCATTCGTTCGGTTCTTTGAATTCTCCTCTTGGATCTATATAGGGTTAAAACCTGCGCTCCTCCCTTCAATCAGATGTTCAATGAGGATTTCCACTGCAATCCAATGCTCGACGATGTTCTTCCTCCTAAGATTTTACTCGATTTCAACTTCAAGGATTTTCTAAGTCTGCAAAGACTTAGTCTTCACTCCTCCCAGGGAATGGGTTCCTGGATCCTGACAACACTTATGAAGTGTTATCCTTCCTGAAATTTGTCTGGTTTAGATTCTGACTCCCGCGCACTCCTTGCACCTGAGGGAGTTAGATAGCTTAGATCCATGGCTCGATGCACACCTTGTAGAGATCCTAATGAAGAGAAAACAATTCCACATCGTTTCTCTCTGGCTCAATGCACACCCTGCAGATCTCCTAATGAAGAGAAACAATTAAAACTGGGAACAATTCACAGTTCCATTCACTTGTTTACAAAACATAAAATAACAAGAAAATACACACAACCCAAGCACAACACATTTGGTTCAATTTTCCATTATGGTCTATTCATAAGTTCCCATTGGCTACTAAATACATACAAAATACAGTAGCTCCAAAAACTGAGCTCTTCGACTCACTCATAGTTTTCTTACAGATGATTTCTCTGTATTACAGCTCTCTCCTCTCTTTCCTCTCTTTTCTCTACCGCTAACTGGGCTTACAAACTTTTTCATAACTCAAAATGTTTGTAGGGTTTCCCTTGCTACTTTCCTACTCCAAACCTTATCATATGCTATCTTAGTATAGTCGTATTCCAGAAGCAAAGTGGAAACTTTTGCTCTGTTTACAATTTCAAAAACTTGCTTCAAAGCAAAAGACCCGACACCGGTTCAAGCGTGCCTCCAAAGGTGAATTTCAGCACTGTGTGGAGGTGGATCCCAAAATTATTTGTGACTTCTCACGTTGAAGTTCTGAAGGAACTCTCACATGTTGTGTGGTCCCACATCTATGTGCTTTCCAATGATGCTCTTGCATCACACTCCCCTTGACAAAAATTCATGGACTCCTTTCCATGCGCTCCTCTACTGACTTTCCCTGCTTCTGGATAGCAGCTTCATTTTCCCAACTGACATCTTCTATTGTGCACCCCTTCCATTTGAACAGATACTCAAAATAAGTCTTCCACTTGGTCTTCTTACCAATCCTTTGATCTAGAATCTTCTCCATCTGTATCTTCTCTGCCAAAGGCATCTTCTTCTCCCACTGAATCTTTCATTGATCTTCTAGTCCTTCTGTGTCATCTTTCTTGTAAGGATACAAGTCTGAAACATTGAATATGGGTGAAATGCCCACACTATCTGGTAGCTCGATATCATAGGCGTTTGCATCAAACTTCCTCAATATCTTACAGGGTCTTATCATTTCATCTTCAACTTGTTATATGTTCCCCTAGGGAACCTTTCCTCTCTGAGATGTGCCAAAACCTGATCTCCCACCTCAAATTGAAGTTTCTTGTGATGCTGATCAGCTCTGTGTTTGTATTTCTAATTAGAAATCTGTAATTGTTCTTTGATCTGACCATGGTGCCTCTACATCTCAGCCGCAAAATCCTCTACTCCAACGCTTCTGATCTCTCCCTATTCCATGTCCCTTAACTCAGACACTCCCCTGGGTTGCATTCCATAGAGTATTTGGAATGGGATCCTTGCCGTGCTTCTGTTTGGTGAGTCATTGTATGCAAATTCTTCTTGTGGCAGAATCTGATCCCACTGGTTATGATGTTCAGTAACCAAACTTCTCAATAAGTTCCCCAGACTTCTATTTACCACCTCAGTCTGCCCATCTGTCTGAGGGTGATAAGCTAAGCTGAAGGACAAATATGTCCCCATCTTCTTCCACAATGTGCTCCAAAAGTGACCAACAAATTTTGTGTCTTTGTCTGAGACAATTCTCCTGGGTAGGCCGTGAAGTCTCACAAGTTAGGCCTAAAATTTTATATTTCTAAAGTGACATTAGGAAAAATGGAAAAAAGGTTATAAAGTGACATTGTAACTAATAGTCAATTAAACATTAGAAGGTCACTTTAAAATTTTAAGTTAAAAAGGGTCACAAAAAGATAAAATGATCAAGGAAGGGTGAATGAAGTGTTATAAGAGGAGGAGGGCACACCCCTAGGAAAATATGCACTATTATTTTTCTAAAAAGGAATTTGAGGAGCTCTTGTGGATTTTGAATCTTGAGATGAAAAACCCTAGAGAGAAAGATTGGTTTTGGTGGTGATACCATCCACCCTAGCTAATTGCGGAGAGAATATAACTTAGATATTTTCATTGTGCTTCATTGTAGTTGATATTTAATCATTTGGTAGTTCAGTTTTCATTTTTAGGGGTAAATTTTTATTGAGGAGGATGAGTTGGGTTTGTGGATGCATAGTTGTGTTTGTGGGATGATTTTTCCCATATTTGTGGCTGAGTTTACCTGTATGAGGGACAATTTCTCTAGTGTTGAACTTATTTATCCATTGTAGGACAAAACTTTGGCTTTATGGGAAAAATATTTCTTGGGGAGGCAATATTTGAGTTGTATGGGCCGATATCTTTGAGAAAGGAGGTTGAATCTTTTGTGTGAGGTCCCCATTACCTTGTTGGGACTCATTTTCTTCTTGTGGGTCAAATTGCATTGTGTCGAGTCAGGTACCTTGAAGTAGGAAAGTTCCCTCTATTCGAAGAGGCCATGTTTTCTCTGTTGAGGGTGATTTACTATGTGTGGGGGTAACTTTCCTTGTTGGGAGGTCATATTTATGTTAGAGATGTTGCATATTTTTTTTGTACCTTGTGGGTGTAGCTCATTATCTTGAAGGAGGCCATTTGGACCCCTATTTGTTTCCAACATATACATGGTCAACATTTTAATGAAACAATCCATATTTTCCGTATGCATTTTTTGTTGTATATTTTTGTTTGAGTTATCTTCCTTGTAAGCTTGTTGGTGTAAATTATATGAAAAAAAAACAAAATCTATTTCTATTCAAATATTAGCATATCCATTTGCAAGAAACTTGAAAACATAACCCAGTGGATATTCAATTCAAACATCAACAATAATAAGGTTTATACATTGAAAATAGAACCTATAGTCTAAGTGATTGATGAAAGTCATCACACACAAATACACTTAATTTTCTACAACAATAAGGTAAATTTGTGATAGCAGTAGGTAGGGTTATTAAAATAGTATAAAGTTGGGTTTCCTGCTAGGATAAGGATAATTCATAGGAAGGACATTTCAGATTGCATTAATTGAGTGACCAACACTTAAATTTCTCAAATTTCAGCAGTGGTAGCAGGGAATCAAGGAGGATGAATGCCAAGGATTAAGTCACAATAGAACTTGTGAAAACCATGAAGGGATATAAGAAGAATATGAAAAGGTTGTTAGAGCACTCTATGTGGAAAGAAACAGAGTTATCAATTGAGAAGAAGGGGGGAATTTCCAAATCTAGAAAGGTTTATGAAGCCAAAAACTCACCTCATGATGGGGGTTTGTCGGAATCACAGGTGGAATTGCATGCATATAGTCATGTGGATAATTTCCATAATGAGGATGATGAAACAAAAACATCTATTACACCTTTATCATTTTCCTATGATGCCCATAACACTAGAACACATGATGGACAATTTGATGGTGTATATGGTGAAGTGTCCCAATCAGCCAATGTTGAGGATTCAACATCATACCTTAGTAGTGATTTTTATGATGATGATAGTGTGATAGAACCTAAGTATGATGAGGATTCAACGTTGTATCCTATATATGATACTTATGATGATTCATGCGTGATTGTACCTAAATATGAAGAAGGTTGTGTATTTGAACAATTATCGTGGGATATGGATCCAGCTTCTGAGGAGCCATGTGTGGAGGATGAAAAAGGAGAGGTTGGTTTTGGAGGTGAAAAAAAATTAGAGATTTTGTATGGAAATGATAATACACATGAGTCTGATCATTTGACAAGTCAATGTATGGTAAGTGAAGATTTAATGGTATCATCTAGTGAGTCAGTTATTGTTGATGGGGATAGTATTCTTATAGATGAAAGAAAATCAGAAAATATATTATGTGGCATACCATACCACTTGGATGAAATTGAATAAATTCCCTTTGAATTGCTTGATTATGAGGATCAATTATTGGTCACATAGGAGAAAATTGTACAAGTGTTGACAAGGGAATATGGTTCTCATAGATCCATTGAATCTATTATTTGGAAAACCCAGATGGAAGAGAGACAAAAAGGAGTTGCAAGTGGAGTCACGAGTGCACAATTGCAAATAATCAAAGAAGCACTAGAACTTGTAAGGAAGTAAGGAGTTCAGGAAGTAGACCTATGAGTATCATGCTCCCTTTCCCTCATCTGATGATATCCCATATGAATATTGATCATTGAGGGATATAATAATCTTTGAAGCTCACCCACCCCCTTTGTAATACAAATCTATTCTATGAGGAATATGTTAGCACTAGAAGTCACACCTACATGATTGTAGGTGTAAGCGTAATACCCATCAAAATTTGAATAACTAAATCAATTTTATGGTTGGTGGATTAGCAAGAAAGAGAAATAATGAGAGAAACAGACTATATGCAGAGACATTCCATTTGGCATGGAGTCATAAAATTATGAAGATAAAAGGAAATCAAGATTCCTACCACGAAAAATTGCTATATAATGATGAACATAAGAATAAAGTAGATAATACTAAGAAGAAATATTCATCAAGGAATGGTCTTCTTTGAAAAATGAATAAAAAGAATGCTTGAAAAGAAATCATGAAACAAGGAAATCACTGAAAATCCTTTGCATCTTATGAATCTCCTACCCATGAACAACCATTGATCCTCAATATATTAAATTCATTCAAGAAAGTTGTAAATGTAAAATGTAAAAAAGAGAAAACACAATCTGATAGTAACAACTCTCATGAATCTCTAATGGCAGAAATGTTACATTCTGATATGCCCAATAGGCTTACAAATCAACATACACAACTAAACTTCCTCAAGCTCTCCCCTAACTCTCTCTAGTCTAAGTAGGTTGAAACCAAGGAGATACATAGGATCCTCCTCCATTTAGGATTCTGTTACAAAAGATTCCAACAAAAACATAACAAATTCCTATTTTTTTGGATGTTGTCTATTGTGATAAATGCATGTTGAAACATGCCATGCTTCTTTATATGGTGATATAACACATGTCCCTCATGTCAAAATACCTCCTAGGAAACCACTCACACCTTCCCTGACAACTGGAAACCCTCCCATAGCTCGGATTTATCAAACTGTTAGAGTTTGTAGCACCTTTGACAACATGCATAGGAAACTTTCCTATAGGTGATGATTTTAACTTTTCTCCCAAAGGATAAACTGGGTCAGGATGATTTTTAGTCCGAAATTCCATGATATTATGCTTCATATCCAAAAAATATTTCAGAATAACCCATATCGACATTTAAAAGTTATGATCAAAAAATGACTTTATTGTGTGCTAATTGCCACAAAATGTCCCAAATTACCATTTCACAACGCCTTTGACAGCACGCGCTGTGAAATTTCCTGAAGGTTCATGTTTACCTATAAAATGATTCCAAACTTTAAAAAAATGCATAAGAAGTTGGGAAAAACCTTCAATATCCTGCTACAAAGCTCTTGAAACATGAAGTAAGCTTGGAAAAATCATATGAAGATGTTAAATTTAGCTCAAGACCGAAAATCATCACATAAGTTGCAATTGTATGCACAACAACAATTGGAGGATGAACATGTTGCAGGTAGGAGGTGATAAAATAATAACAGAAATCCAACTTGGATGAGTCTGCAGACATGCATAAATGAAGAAACTTTGTTTAAAACAAAGGGTTTGCAACACTAGTGGTTAAGTTCGCAGCACCAGTTTGCAGCACAAAATTGTAATGGATAGTTCACAACGCGAGGTTGGAAGTGGATAATGTTGTTGTTTTCAATAGGAAACTGTAAGATGTTGCTTTGGTATAACAATATTGAAAATGGCTAGGGATTAGGATATGAAAGTTCTAGCCTTTAATTGGTGCAAAGAATATGCAACGCAAAAACATGTAACCGTTTGCAGCAAAGAAATATATAACAACTGTATCCAATTCAATCCACTCTCAAGAAGCACACAATCACGAAAGAGGTACCTAGTGTATCTAAATATTCAGCTGGTGTCTCATGAAATAGACTAGGACTTAGTTGGAATCATCTAATCCTCTTTCATCTGTTATAGCCAGTTCACAACGACAACTTGCAGCGCACTTCATTCAAACTGTTAGAATTATTTCTTGAAACCAACTTGAAGAACATGATCCATTGAATGCGCTGAAATAAATGAGATATACCTTGACATGTTTCCAAGGTACAATGATGACATATTAGCGCATAATTTACTTCTTAATACACTGTGAACTTTCAGGTGAGTTTTCATCAAGTAGATTAGACACTTGACTTGACCCTCAAACAGTTGAAAATGACATAATGGAACCTTTTGTACATTCATGTGAGACAAGACACATGATATTGATAAGTTTTAAGACCAAGGGTGTGACCCATACTAACCCCTATTTCTTTCATGATGATGAAAACTATCATGACACCAAGAGTCTTACATGGACTAAGGTCATAATTATTTAACTACTGAACATTTCATGTGCTAACATTGGCTCCACATGGGATGGCATTCTCCCCGTGAGATGATAGAACATTGTAGTTCCAGTTCCTTACCCATTAGGCTACAAAGACTTATTGTTGATCTACTGAAAACCAGGAAACTAAAAGAAAATAAAAATGCTCGTATGATGAGATTATTCCCCGACTTCTAACCAGATCTTTGAGATGCTTGATCATGTGAAATAAAAAATCCAGTGAATCCATGAAAGGATCTTGTCTACTGATTGAATTCCTTTCATACCCATACTTAATGGAAATTCAAATTGAAAATTAAATGCAATATGAAAACTCATACACTTTGAAGAACCAATTCCACTAACTAGTTTTAGGTAACTCATAAAGGTCTCTTTCTATGATATTTCCAAAAAAAATGAAAAAGGACCTTGAAGAATATGTGTGAATACCACTTTTTGATCGATAAAAAGGAAAGGACAGTATATGTCTATAGTTCCTTTCTTTTCACAAGTATATATAAACCTACAAACTTCTTTCTTCATTGTATCCTTTTTTCAAATGCTAATTTTTCTTGTTTTATGTTTTCAAATGCGATATCATTCTCATAACAAATGGAAAACCTGATTATTTTCCTTATCATGAATTTCAACCTGAATAAAATTCTCCATATAAAGAACCATAGTATCATTCTGATATGGATTATTTTCGGCATGAAATGAGAGCGGAGATATAATAAATAAATGCAAAGAGATATTGCAGATATTCAATAATATAAAATAAATGTATGAGAGATGCAACCATAAACATAGATATACAGTAATACACGATTTCTATTAATGAAAGAAATGTACAGAGACTGTAAAATACAGAGTGGAAGACTCGCTAGAATGGTGGAAACTTATCTATGAGAAGAGATGTGATGGCTACTCGCATCCCTGAAAAGATGATTACAATGAGGCTCTTAAGGCCTTTTTACAAAAAACGGGAATGCCAAAAGTCCTAGACATCCAAAAACCTAACCCTAGGAGATGAAGCGCCAAAAGTCATGTGGGCCCCGTTTGGGTAAGTTAGTACATTAACTTCCAAGGGTTGTAACTTTTGGATACGATCTTCGTTTTAGGCGTATGATAGCTCGTTGGAAAGATATCATCGAGGAGATTCATTTTGGGGGCTCAATCATGCCTTTGTATATCACTGAGAACCTCTATCTCAAAAAACCTTCATTTGGGCCCTCAAAATGGCCTCTTAATTTAAAAACTACTAAAAATAGTAAATTGCCAAATTTTCCAGAAAACTGTTTTGAGCCAGTCGAAAAAGGTGGGTGGCCACCGATATCCACCTAGATAAATACTCCCTCCTTAGGAAGCAATGGTCTCCATTGCGTTGAGTTCCCGGGGGAGAGGGAAAAGCGTTTGTTGAATCTGCATCTTGGTGAGTTTCTTGCCTTGCTGGAGAGATCGCGCTGCTCAGTTTGTCGAAGTCTATCATGAACCTATTGAGGCTGACGCTATTCAACAAGTTGCGCTACATGAGAGGACGTTGTGCAGAAGGAATCTTTGCATTTTTCTGCAGCCTTGTCAACCTTCTTCTATAGGATAGAAGTTTCTTGGGGCGAGGCTGTAGTGGTTGCAGTGTCCTTATGTTCTCCTTTTGAATAGATTGTGAAGAAGCTAAATTTTGCAGTATGAGATACTATCTTGCGACACTTTTTAGGTGGAACATTAGTTGGAACTACTTTTGGTATGTTGTAGATATGACCACCCAAAGTAACAATGACACTATGGGGTCGAGACTCATAAACAACATGCAATATCCACATACATGGTTGGCCCAAGAGAACATCACAGACATCTAGTGGGGAAACATCACATAATACCTCATCCTTGAAGGATTGGATGTCATATGAAAATCGACATTGTTGGCTGACACAGAGATCTCGTCCTTGTCGAAGCCACTTGATGTTGTATGGTTGGGGGTGTGGTGTTGTTGACAATCCCAATTGTTTGACGACCTCTACTAAGATGAGGTTTTTCAGGATTCCGCTATCAACAATAAAATGCAGCGGGGTCCCCTTCACCCACATTTGTGAATGAAAAAGGTGCTCCCCCTCTTCAGGATCTGTTGGCTCTTTTGGTTGAATTGTTGTGGTTGCGACAATAGCAGTGGGGTCTGCGTCAATGATCTATCCTTTACCAGTACTTTCAGAATCATATTTTGAATCAGGGTTCGACTCCTTGTCTTTGATCTCGGCCACCAATGACTTTTTGAGTGACATTCATCAATGTTGTGCCAGGGGATTTTGTGGAAATCACACCATTTTTCGGTGTCCTTCTTTGTCTTTCCATGACCCTTCTTTTCTTGTGTCTTGGACTGGTTTTCGGGAGACTGTTTGTTAGGGATGCCTTTTTCATACTTTGGTTGTTGCAGATTTGTAGACCCAAACTACCGTTTGTTTTGGTGGTTATATTTATGCTCAATTTTAACAACATATCGATAGGTAGCACCGAGTGATGAGATGTCCAAAAAATCCATTTTAGTTTGGATGTATTTGTGTAGAGCCCCACCGTATTTCAGAACCAAATGTCATTCAGAGTCTTTGATACCCAGCTTGGTGTACAAGGTATGGAAGGTATTGGTGAACTGCATAACTGATTGGACCCTCTCTTGCCATAGTGTGGTCCATCTCATATACTGGTCCTCATAGTTTCCAATAGGGTAATATTGTTCCTTTACTGCATCCACACAAAAATCCCAAGTGGGATCGACCCCATATATTTCAGACTCCTCTGTGAAACTATGCTCCCAATAAGTTTTCCACCAATGTTTGACATGAGGGAGAGACTTAAGGAGTGCGAAGGTGATCTTTTCCTTTTTGGAAAAATTATGAACAGATTTAACCATTTATCTAGGGCATCCGCATCTATTTGACCTTCAAATATGAGAATATCAAAATTAAAATGTACCTTGAAAGGCAAGGTCCCTCCAAAGTGGCTTCTTGATTAAGATGCACCTGATTCTATTGGGATGCGTTGAAGGATGTGGGAAAATTTTTCCATCATTTCATCCCTTTGTCATGTGAGAGCTTGCTCAAGCAACAGACTAATAGGATCATCTGCTTTGTCGTTTTTATTTTCTTTCGCCATTGATGGTTTCTTGGGTGTGCGAGAGAGATTTTCCTCAAGAGAGACAATATTGAGACCCAACTTTCTATACTCATACCTTGTTGTGTACATGCACTGAAAATGATCAAGAGTAGCCTGCTCTAATACCACTGATTCGGATTATTTTCGGCACAAAATGAGAGCGGAGATATAAGAAATAAATGCACAGAGATATCACAGATATTCAATAATATAACATAAATGTATCATATATGCAACCATAAACATAGATATATAGTAATACACGATTTCTATTAATGAAAGAAATGTACGGAGACTGTAAAATACAGAGTGAAAGACTTGCTAGAATGGTGTCAACTTATCTCTGAGAAGAGATGTGATGGCTACTCGCATCCGTGAGAAGATGATTGAAATGAGGCTCTGAAGGCCTTTTTACAATAAACGGGAATGCCAAAATTCCTAGACATCCAAAATCCTAACCCTAGGAGATGAAGCGCCAAAAGTCATGTGGGCCCCGTTTCGGTAAGTTAGTACATTAACTTCTCGGGCTCGTAACTTTTGCATACTATTTCCGTTTTAGGTGTATGATAGCTTGTTGGAAAGGTATCATAGAAGAGATTAATTTTTGGGGCTCAATGATTCCTTTGGATATCATTGAGAACCTCTATCTAAAAAAACCTTCAATTGGGCCCTCAAAATGGCCCCGTAAGTTAAAAACTACTAAAAATAGTAAATTGCCAAATTTGCTAGAAAATTGTTTTGAGCCAGTCAGAAAAGGTGGGTGGCCACCGATATCCACCTAGATCCCATTAATAACATGGAAATTTTGTTTTTGAATTATAATGTTATCATTATGTTCCAGAAAACTTGTGTGATTTTGCAACTCAACTCTCTTTGTTCTATAAACAACTTCATTTTTTTCTTTCAAAAGATTAAATGAAGAAAATAATAAGGGAAATGACTTACCTCCAACTAAGTCACAATTTTACCTTTGATAGAGGACATAACTGTCATAAATGGGTTTAATTCTTTCATAATACTATTGAAAAGAATCATTTTTCTGGATGAAAGGATATTTATAATGTTTTTTGGAAATCAACCTCATCATATATAGGTCAACAAAAGGCTTCTTGAATATCATAAATAAAAAACATTAGAGACAACATATTTCTACTCAACATGATGCTCTTATAATGCCTACTCATGGCATCCTTATTTCTCATGTTCACTATCAGCTATGTCTAGATTACACTCCTCATCCTTAACTTGATCTGAAAATATTCCACGAGATTTGAGATTATCCTCAAACTATTGAGAATCAATGAACATTTGATGCAAGGTGACATACCTCCTTTCTAGGAGAAGAGGAAAATATGGATGAAGAGTTGTTACATAGCACAGTCTAGAAGCAACTTCAGGAGGTCGAATATCTAAAGGCATGCTGCAATAAAAAATATAAAATCTCATGTTGAAAATAACAAGAGCTTCGTCCTCCCCTCTTTTCAAATCATAAAACTCAACAAAGTACTGGTCAAGATATTTGTTCTATCACTAGTGCCTTGAAAATGCACCAAATAATTCATCCCACGAACCAATGGAACCAACCTCTATATTTTTAAACCACAAAGCAACATCTCCAACCAAAGATTTGACAAATAACCTCATAAAACCATCCTCATGCATGATTTCCAAATTATGAATGGCATTTTGAAAAGATCTCAAATGCTTCTCAACTATAATATGATATTCTCAAAGTAAAAGAGGTATATACACTAAAAACTTGGGGGTAAGGATGAAGAGTAGAAGAAAATTTTAAGGGTTTAATTTTTTTTTCTCTTCTTTTGGATTGAACATCAGTAGGTTGAAAGTGATGTTAAATGGATTGATTGCAAATTCTAGTAGTGGTTGTAGAAGATGGTACTATGATCATAGAAGGTGGTGAATCAGTTGTATCATTCACATGGTTACAAGGGTGATCATGTTCGGGAAGGATTTTAATACAAACATTGTTCCCATATGTTTCATACGAAGGACTAGGGTCAACATCAACCATGTAAGAAGAATACAAACCTTCTTCTTTCAAAGAGGGATATACAGTAGTAGGATTATGGTCATCATAGTAAACAAAGAAAATGATGATTCTCATGATATATGAAGGAAAGGATATGAGAGAATTGATAAAAAATAATATGATCCCTTGAAGAAAACATATATCTTGATACCTAGACTTCATGTGTCTTCCTTCCATTTTTTATTTGAGCTCGTTCCAAAGTGGAGTCTTGTAAATTGATTTGAATCACCAACAAGTTCTTCAAATGTGTGGAGTCACCATGCTGAAAATTTGCAGTATGTTCTATCACCAATGCTTGCTCACCATCAAGAACTGGTAGTAATATGTGTCGTACATCCCATGGAGGATCTTCAACTTCATCCCCGAAAATGACATGAAAAATTTTAGCACTAGAAGTCACACCTAGACTTTTGTAGGTGTAAGCCTTGTACCCATCAAAATTTGAATAATTAAATCAGTTTTATTGTTGTTGGATTAGCAAGAAAGAGAAAGAACAAGAGAAAAAAACTGTCTACAGAGACATTCCATTGGGAATGGATTCATAACATTATGAAGAACAAAGGAAATAAAGCTTCCTACTAGAAGAATTAAGTAGATAACACTAAGGAGAAATATTCATCAAGCAATGATCCTCTTTGCGAAATGAATAAAAATAATACTTGAACATAAATCATGAAAGAAGGAAATAACTGGATATCCTTTGCAGCTCATGAATATCCTACCCATGAACAATCATTGACCCTCAATTTATTAAATTCATTCAAGCAGAATGCAAAGGTAAAATGTAAAACAGAGAAAATACAATTTGATAGTAACAACTCTCATGAATCTCTAATCGCAGAAATGTTACATTCGGATATGCCCAGTAGGCTTACAAATCAACATGCACAACTAAACTACCTCAATATCTCCCCTAAATATATGTATTCTAAGGAGGTTGAAACCAATAAGCTACATAGGAGCCTCCTCCATTTAGGAGTCAGTTACAAAAGATTCCAATAAAAACATAACAAATTCCTATTTTTTTGGATATTGTCTATTGTGATAAATTCCTTTTGAAACATGTGTTGCTTGATATGGTGATAGAACACATGTACCTCATGTCCAAAAACCTCCTAGGAAACCATATGAACCTTTCTTGACAGATGGAAGACCTCTGAAATATTAGATTTATCAAACTATTAGAGTTTGCAGTGCCTTTGACAACATGTGTTGTGAACTTTTCGATAGGTGATGATTTTAACTTTTCTCCCAAACGACGAACTAGGTTAGGATTATTTCTGGTCAACAATTCCATGATATTATGATTCATCTCCACAAAATTTTTTATAAGAAACCCGATCAGAATTTGAAATTTATGATAACAAAATGACATTGTTGTGTGCTAATCTCTACAAATTGTCTAAAATTGCTAGCTCACAACACCTTTGATAACATGTGACGAGAACTTTCCTGTAGGTGTTTTTTTACCTCCAAAATTATTCCAACCTTTAAAAAAATTCATAAGAAGTTGGGAAAAGCCTTCTAGATCCTACTACAAACCTCTTGAAACATGAAGTAACCTTAGAGAAATCATATGAAGATGTTAAATTTATCTCAAGACCCAAAATCATCACTTAATTTGTAATTGTATGCACAACAACAATTGGAGGATGAACATAATGCAAGTAGGAGGTGATAAAATAATAACATAAATCCAAATTCGATGAGTCTATGGTTAATTTCACAATGCTAGTTTGCAGTGCAGATTTTTAATGGACAATTCGCAGTGCAGGGTTGGTAGCGTATAATGTTGTTGTTTGCAAGAGGAAACTATACGATGTTTCTTTGGTATAAAAAACTTGAAAATGACCAGGGTTTAGGTGATCCAGGTGGATATTGGTCTCTACCCACCTATTCCAACTGACTCCTCTTGACAATTTTTAGTTCAATATGTTGTTCTATACTTCTTTGTAATTGTGGGTTCTACACTTTCAGGGTTGTCTGAAGCCCTAAAAATATTTGAGGTGGATATTTTTGGCCTCCCACCTAATCCGATTGGCTTATTTTGTATTTTTTCATGTCAGCACATCGTGTTGTACTTCCAAGGCCATTTTGGGGCTCTAAATAGTGTTGTTTTTTGGCTGGCCAAAGCCAAAATTTAGACAAAGTCAAAGTTTGATGGTGTAATGTGTAGTCCTCTAAAATACCTTTCCAATGGGCTATCACACACCTAAAAAAGAGGTTGTATCAAAAAGTTAAGACAATGGGAAGTTGAGGTACCAACTTACCCATAGGGGCCAACATAACTTTTGTCGTTTCATCTCCTAGGGTTAGGTTTTTGGATGGATATGGTTTTGGCATTCATGAGTAATATTAAAAAGGCCTTTGGAGCCTCATTGTAATCATTCTACATAGATGGATGCATGTAGTAGCCACATCTCTTCTCAAATATAGCTACCACCATTCGAGCAAGTGTTTCAGTTCTACAATTTTACTTTTTTAGCCTATTCCATTTATTCAATAGAAGATATTGCTCACTGGCTATATGTGTTGTTATTCATTTCTATATGTTTATTGTATTCAATCTGTTAATCAGTTTGTTCCACTCTTAAATATATATCAGTGGTATCAAAGCGATCTTCTCTTCATTTATTTTTCTTCGTGCATGTCCTCGACAATATTTGGATAGAAGAAGTTGGGACTCAAACTAATCGATTCGTTGCAAGATCAGTCGTACCGAGCCAGAAAAAAACCCATGGGGGATGGAACGAAAGATGATGGAGCAGGATATCCTTTTAAAATGTTTCTTAAGTAAGCCCTCGTGCGACAAAGGAGCAACATGATGGACAACTTTGTGCAGATCCTTTGACAACTACCCATAGGAGATGCATATTCATCAAGTGGCCATGCAACCTCCTTCAAGGTACAAGTAAATTTTGATATTCCATTATTTGGAGGACTGATACATGTGGATGTTGTAGATAAATGGTTGAATATTCTTGAAGGGTATTTTTCGGTCGATAATTTTTCTGATAGGGAAAACATTACTTTTGCACTCCTCAAGGTCGTCCCCCATGTTAAGGACTGGTGGGATAATTACTTGGAGAAAAGGGCCATAAAGGAATATGTAGTATTTTTGTTTGCCTCTACATGGGATTCATTTTGGGATTCTATTAAAGAACAATACTACCATGTTGGAAGATACGAGGATCAATACACCATATGGACCACCCTGCGTCAAGAAAGGGACCAGACAGTACCATATTTCACCAATATTTTCCATACCCTACACACCAAATTGGGTATCCAAGACTCTGAGGAACATCCGGTGCTCAAATACCGTA
>ML822774.1:0-14103 GCA_009831015.1 Picea engelmannii
ACTCTCAAGATCACCCAGCAGAAGAACACAGAGGCAGAAATCCAAAAAATGCAAATTTTGAAGTTTTTTGGGCTAAAGGAGGCTGGCGCTCTGTTGCCAAGGGAAAAGAGCATTATAGCGCTCTGTGTAGGGCTACAAGAAGCGTTGGCGCTCTGATAACACTAAGTCAAGGGCGCCAGGATCTGAAAGTCCCAGAATTGTCAAAAAATTTCAAAAATCGAGATCTGAGTTTGACAAATATGCTGAATGTGACAAGACAAGGAGCAAATCAGCTCGTGAAACTAATCAAAGAGGGGTAAACCAGGTCTGAAATGATCAAGGGACAGAACAAGGTCATTGAGGAGACAAATCCAAGCAAGGTTTTGGAATTGACGCTATCTCCCCAGTGGAGTCGCCAGTTTCTGTTGTAGGAAAATCTGCCTGCGGACAAGTAGATTGACCTCTAGGGCTTGACCTTAACCCTAGACAGAAAAGTGCTTAACGTGGACACTGAATTTCTCTCAAATCTATATAATCCTAATGCATGAGAAAGAAGGATGTTAGAAGTACCTTTTAACCGACGTTTGTCCCTGCACGCTCCGAGTTGCGCTCCAATCCTTTGCTCCTTGCTGACGTCTGTGGACAAAACAAGATACGACCACTTCCTACTCTATTGACATTAGCTTGAAAACAGATCTATCACTAAATGATAAGTTTATGCAACATTAAACACAAACTAGAAAGAAACAGGCCAAGCATGTCATATTAATGAGAATAACGACAGCAATACTTACAATCGTAGATGCGAATGCGACAGCTTCGTCAAGTCCTCTTCGTCTAACCCTTGCCTGAAAGATTCACAACCTGGATGACAGCAGCTTCAATGATGAATCTCCTTTCGCTGACTGTAAGTTTCCCCCAAGATCATAAGTTTCATATATCCAATTCTTCTCCCCCCATACCACTCATGAGATCATAAGTTTGGTATGATTCTCTCTTTTTCCAGTCTCACCTATGAGATCATAAGTTTGACATTCTCTATTTTGCAGTCCCCCTTCACCATTAGAAAGCTTGTTTATATATCCTTGGAGAGGCTCAAAAATCTTGAGATATCCTTGGGGAAGGTGAGGATCTTCCTCCTTCAGTTGAGGATCTACCCTAGGATCATGGCTGGACTAGGGATTCGACTCCAACTACTTTCCACGAATGAAAATATGCTTTCCCCATTCATCTCAACAGCTTAACAACCGCCCAGAATAGGTAGCGCTCCCTTAAAAGGGCCATCAGAGCGTTGTAGCGCTCCCTAGTAAGATTTAGGGGGCGCCAGCGCTCTCAAAATCTATAGCGCTCCCTCAAAAGGGCCAGGGGAGCGTTATAACGCTCCCTGACAGTGTATTGGGGAGCGTCGACGCTCCGAGATAGTGTAAGGGGGAGCGCTCCTCTCCAAAACTCATTTTTTTGGGTGCTTTCAGATGGCAAAAGGTTGTTTGACTTCAGTAGATCATTTCTCCTCCTTCAAATCAGTCATGTGAGATGTTATAAGTGTCCCCTTAGTGTCGTTATCATGGCATTATGTCTGAACCTCCTTTGTGACACTAGTGACCAACTTGCGACACTTGCGAAAGTTGTGGGGAAGATGCGACACTTACAACACTTGATAGGGACAACGTGACACTTATCCAGCTGAGCAATTTTGCCGTGTAACACATAGCATCAAAATCCTACTCCACATAAGACATGAGATCTACACGCACCTTGCCAGATGCTCCTTCCCTGAGCTAGGATACAACACAAAGCCTTTACACAGTCTCTTATAGACACTTTCACTTAGCCTTGCAAGCCTCACACAGTTGCACAAAGAATTTACAACTATCACTTGCACTTAGCACAAATTACAACTTGGCTCTTCTAGGCCCCCGGTCTCTTTCTTACATCACCTAGACATCTATTTATACATTACAAAAGGGTCAAAACATGGGTAAACCCATGGGACAACATCCCCGTACCCTTTCCATAGGCCCAAAACCCAAAATTTCCCTAAAAAATGGGTTGAGATCCCGCGATATTCGCTTCGACTTGTGCTTCACCTACGACAGCCTATAGAAGTCCCAAAATAGGTCAAACCTTACCAAGGATCCTCAAAACTTGGTCAAGGGCCAACATGCAGTTGGAACTCCAAGAGCCACGGTGCTCTAAGACTTCCTGAGCCGACATGTTGTTGAAGCCCAAGGAAAGGGAGGTGTAGAAACTGATGGATTGTCTGACAGTGAAGGTGTACACTCCTGGGGTGGGTCAGGTATGTGGGGAATGAGAGACCGTTGGTTGGAGTGTTGTTGAGGTTTGGTTGGATGGAGTGTTGCCAAGGTTTGGTACCTTGGCATAGACCATGTGGATATGGATTGTGGACCATGGATATCTTGGGAAGTCATTGCCCCAATGGAGTCATAACCTTGCTCTGGGGTGGAAGGTCTTCTCAAATCAAAATATAAGTACAATTATCTATTTATTGTATGTTGTGTATCTTGTATATAGATTATAATGTTATTAGAATTACCTGTATATACATATATATACATTGCATATATTCTTTCATTACCTATATCCATGACTGTACATAATGTGTTTCATATTTCATTGCTTAAGAAATATATACATGATGCTAATAATGTAATCGATTGGAATGTGATTCAGGTGGAGCAAGAAGGTGTCTTGAAAGTGCATGTGGTGCACATATTGGACCAGAAAATCAAGCAACTCTGGAATCGAACCATAGGGCTTGTAAAGGTCTAGTGGACCTGATATGGTCCTAAGGACGTGACTTGGGAGCATGAGAATGTTGTGAGGGCAGAATACCTACATCTTTTTGAATATTTTGGAAATCCTGTTGATGCTGTGTAAAGAGTTGCACTGAGGACAGTGAAAAAATAAGGGGAGGGGATTGTAATATCCCCCTGTAGTGCCTCAGTTTTATTATGAATTGTAATCATGTTTATAGGTTGGTGATCCAAGTGTATATAAGTTGGTGGGCTTATGTGTCTATTGGGCCGAAGAGCCCAAGTGTTAAAGGCCAGGAGCCTTATTTTGTATATGTAATTATGCAGATCATTAATAAAATATAAACATCGCTCCGTGCAGACCGACCATGAAGAAAGAGTGATGGGGGAATAAGCTTCCACAAGGTTGGGTATGGGAGGAGGCTAAGTGTTTGGGCCTAGAGGCTAATCTAGGGGGCTTACCTACAAAGGGTATAATAATTTATTATTATTTCATGAAGGCTAAGGTGGACATGTTGAGTGTTGTCCTAAGTTCCTGTTAAGGGAACATGTGCTAAGTGGAACTCATGTGGCTCCAGGAAGACAAGTGTCAACCTAGGTGCATGCAGTTATAGCTGGGAAAGACAACAATTTTAGGTTCGCTTCCCATTTTGTCATCCTCTGCCTAATTTCACTGGGATCTAGGGCATTTGAACCCATTTTTTCTCTGTGTCTGCATATGCATTGTGTTCCTAGTCACGCACCCTGAAACCCATGGGAAAACTAATGGACTGATCTGTGTCTCCAGGGAAGTCCGAGTTCTCATATTTGTCTGAGCTGTGGTGTAGTAATAGTGGGTTTTTGTGGCCACGCAATTCATCCATGAGCCGTTAAGTGTCTCCTGAGGAACTTGACACCTTGGTAATCACCTTAGTCGTGCCATGTTTTAGTGTGGGATGTTGCATGCAGTTCCATGCCCATATGTTGATGTTGTTGTCATCCCTGTGTGAATGAGTGTTGAACCGTTGTTGTTGTCCTCCTTGTGATGGAACGGATTTGAAGAAGCAGGTTGCCAGGCCTATGTGCAACACTCTCTCCAGGTGAGAGAGGTGGTTATGGTTGAAGAGACAACTTGTCAGGCCTGTGAGCAGCTCTCTCTAGGTGAAAGAGATTGTTGGGAAGTGGTTTTCTCCCAGAGAGAGTCCAGCACCAGCTACAGAGCTCTAAGAATTCCTGATCCAGCCTGTTGCTGAGACCCAGAGAGGGAGGTGAAGAAATCGATGGACTGTTCTTCTGAAGGTGTATACTCCTAGGTGGAATAGACATGTGGGGAATGAGAGTCTAAGAGTAGTGGGCGTAAGAAGGCTCCTGGAGAGAATCCTTCCGGTTTCGTTTTGCAGTTTCTTGTAACCTCGGCCTAGTCTAGGATTCCCTTTCCCTAGGTGGATCTTGGTACCAGCTTGGGGGTGACCCACTGCTGAGCATAATGAGTAGCATGGTCTATGGTTGGGAGGTCTCTGGAAGTTCTGCACGTAGTTAGTGGATTTACTCCAGCTAAAAGATAAGTATCAGTCTGTGCTTAATTTATATGTTATGCATGTTTGTGCTACTTATGCTTGAATTTTATCATGTGTTTCAATGCATGTATGAATTGTTGTTAATTCTATTTAAATATGAATGGTAACAATAACTCTATGTTAAAATGTGTTAATTTGATTTAATGCATATTATATTTTTATGTGAATGTTCCATAATGGTAGCATTATTCGGTCTCTGTGTAGGGTCAGGTATGCTACAGTTTGGTATATCAGCTAAGTAAGAGCTAAGTAGTGGCATTGCCCAGGCCGGTTGATGGCCGGAGATGTTACAATATGGTATCATAGCTTTAAAGGAAAAGTTAAGGTTGTGTTGGTAGCATTGCCCAACCTTTGGAAGGTCGGGGATGTTACAATATGGTATCATAGCTTTAAAGGAAAATTTAAGGTTGTGTTGGTAGCATTGCCCAGCCTTTGGAAGGTCGGGGATGTTACAGGAATCGAGAGGAAGTCACTCCCTCATCGAGGAAGTTCCTCTTCTTAACCAATTGTGTGAAGAACCCCAAATATCCCTTCATGCTTTGTCAAGTATTTATATACCTCAAACATTAAAGATGATCGACTATATCAAACATACTAAGGCAATTGTCTTAATTAGCAGTGGAAACACCCATGATTTCATCCATTGTCATGTTGCCTAAGAAACACATTGTTATATCCATGTTTTTAACAACTCTCAAATTATGATTGGTGATGGAGGATCTATCAAATGTATTGGCCAGTGTGAAAATGTGAAAATTCAAATGGGTGAGTACTCATTAATGAAAGATCACATGTTTCCATTGAAATGAGTAGATGTGATATTTTTTTGGGTGCTAAATTATTGATAACCTAAGGCCCAATCACCATGGATTTCCTAGAATTATACACGAGTTTTCAAAAGGATGGGACTTCCTACATGCTTAAATTTCTCAAAATAGGCTCTCCCAAAATAATCAACTCCCACTATATGGAAAGGTTTCAAGAATGGTCAATAAATACCAAGATCACTCACATGCTCCACTAGCCATAGTCCAAACCCCAAACACATTTAGGATACACTTGTTAGAATGATGATATTTTCTAGAGTCGTATTTTTTTTCTTCACGGTTCCCCATTCAAATCTATAATGTTATCTAAATTACACTCCCCTCCCACAATGGGTCATTCTAGGCTTCATAAAACATATGAACAAATTAAGTGTTCATTCTTTTAGGAAGGCATGAAGAAGGACATATGCACCTTTGTTGTAGATTGTGATACTTACCAATTGAATAAGGGGTAAATAGTAAAACCTTTGGGAGCATTATAACCCTTACCCATTCCTACCACCATTTGGACTGATATTTCTATGGATTTCATTATGAGGTTGTCGAAATCTAGTAACAAATCAATGGTAGTTGTTAATCATATTTCCAAATATGTTCACTTATGTGACTTACAACACCCCTTCAAGGCTTCCACCATTGTAGAAGACTTCATGGACAATATTTTTAAACTCAATGGAATTCCTAATTCTGTTGTGATTGATTATGATCCTGCCTTCACTAGCAATTTCTAGCTAGAGTTGTTTCAAATTGAAGGTACCCAATTGAATCCCAGCACAACATATCACCTCTAAACCAATGCACAAATAGAAGTAGTCAACAAATGTTTGGAGGATTATTTTCTTTAGATCAACAAGCCTAGTGGGTCAAATGGTTACCCCTAGATGAAGGTTGGTACAATACTACCTATCATGGTGCTACTAAAATTACCATGTTTTAGTCATCCTATCAACCTCTCCCATTAGTGATCCCATAATTACCAAGCCTCTCTAAGGTTCAAGAGGTGGATAACACCTTGACAACTCGTCTTGACAATCTTCATACCCTCAAAAATATTTTGGTGTTATCTTAGAATTGCATGAAGTAATATGCCAATCAACATCATTCCCAATGGCCCCATTTTGAAGAAATGGATCAAGTGTTCTTGCATCTCCAACTCTATAAGAATATATCACTCAATAGGAAGAGTCACCATAAGTTAAATATTAAATTTTATGGACCCATATTATTCTCAAATGTGTTGGCCCTATGGCTTACCAATTGGCTCCACCCAACCATTCTAAGCTCCATGTATCCTTTTATGTGTCATTCTTGAAGAAAGTTCATGGGTCCAATTGCAGATTTCAAACCAACCTTCCAAAACTGGATGAGGAGGGTTCCACTTGGTTGCAGCCTAAGGTCGTTTTGAAAAAACATGAATGTCATCTTCACCAATGCACTCTCTAGGAATTTTTGATCCAATGGAAGGATACACATCTTGAACATGCTACATGGGAACTAGTAGAGATTCTCCAACAATTTCCTCATATATGGCCTTGAGGAAAAGGTTTCTTTGTAAGGGGGAGAGCATGTTAGTATCTCACCCTAACTCCCCTAAATAGTGGAATAAGTTGTTACTTAATGTATTGAGGGTTGTGTTTATAAAATAAGGCCTCATGAGATAGTAGAGTGTGAAATCAATAAATGCAAGTGGCCTCATTAAACAAGTTCCACTAGTTTGTGGTCACTTAGTGGTTAAGGCCTCATTTATGGAGATCCACTAGTTGGCTAGGGTTTTAGTCAAATAGAAACTAGATATATTAGTAGAAGCTATGTAATAGGTTGTCAAGTGAATATTATTATATTTGGAGCTCTACTCATGCTATAGGTCATTCCTTTGAATAGGAAAGTGAGCATTGTATCAAGTTTTAATATCAATAAAGGTTTGCTTATTGTTATTATTTTCCAATTTTGGTTTTGTTTATTTTCTTTTCGCAACTATATTTTCCATCTATCTTGCTCTATTTATTTACTTTTCCCAGCTATATTCCTATAGTTTTGCTTTGAATATTTTATTTCAACTAATAAGGAACACTACAATCTTAAGGTGTTTGTTTCCATTCCTTGACCATGCTCAAGGCCCCATGACTCGTCTTTGGTGCATGAAATCTCCTAATTGAATCCATATCCAACCTTGATGTTAAAGACACCCTAGAGAGGGTTTGTGTTGTGGTTTTCAAGTGTTTTTTAGGATGATTGAGATCAAAAGTGAGGTTTAGGGACTAAGTCCCAAGTGTTTTCCTCTCCTAACCATAATGCTTGAGCTCTAGAAGATTCATTTAGGTCTTAAAACCTTTTCTTCATCCATAACCATGTTTGGAACTTAAATCCCATTTCCAATGCACAAAACCTAATCATGGCACCCATATCCCACCCAAATGCTAAAGAACCTCAACCATGGTCTCAAGAATCATTCATGGTGTGAGCCCTAGACACATTTCATTCAAATCATGTGTTGTGGTTTAATCATATTTCTTGTATCCCTCTAGTGTGATGGAGATATTGTATAAGGGTCTCGAGTGGTTGTTTGAGGATGCATTCATCACTGTAACCTTAGAAGTTTTTTGGTAGTAGGTGTAATTCATGGTGATTGATCCTGACAAGCATAATTTAGGACATAAGGTTCATTATTCTCCTCGTGTGACCTTGGTTATAGCTCTAAACATTCTTAGTGCACAACTAACCTAGTAATGGTGCCAATATCACCCTTGGAGGTTATTGATAACGTACCAATATAGGTCAGATGTGGAGGTTCAAGGACTCGTCCATGGTGCTTGAGCCAAATATCATTGAAATATCATTTCATCAATGACTTATTGCATTGTTAAAATATCCATATATATTGCAACATTCAAATTTATATGTTAGTACATAATGGTGTTCTCTAAATTCTATCATTTCTTCTCCCGCTACTAAATCAAGATAATAGTGCCACTAGTTAGCTCTTTCCATGCTCCTAACAACCTCATCTAGAGCATGCACATACTTTGTATAAGGGTGGTTAGTTTCATGATTTTTCCTCTATGACAAACCCTAGGGTGATTAGTTTCATGAAAACCCTAGAATCACATTATCAAACCTTAGGCTTTTAATGTTGATTATTGGTTTGGAATCCTCTTCAATTTTCCATATTTATGTAGTGTTATCCTTTTCAAATGGTTATCCCTTCAATGGTATAGTACAGTTCATTAAGGTTTGTTGTTAGTATTTTTATTCATGAATTAAAAAAGTACCAAAATTATGCAACGTAAGATGATAAGGAATTTTGGGTTTAATTGAAGGATATGTGGATCACTTTGTTGGAAAATGATACTTCATTAGGTTTAAAGACCCCAAAAGGACATTGCAAACTTTCAATGCTAGGTTTTACGTGCATAACACAAACCCTAGCATTGCATTATAAAACCCTAGGCTTTTGTTGTTTATTATTGGTTTGGATTCATCTTCAAATTATATATTCCCATAGCATTAGCCTTTTCACGAGGCTATTCCTACAATGGTATAGTATAGTTCATTAAAGTTTGTTGTTAGAGTTTTTATTCATGAATATATAAAAAGACCAAAATGATGCAACATGAGTAGATAAGGAATTTTGGATGAATTGAAGGATATGTGGATCACTTCATTTGAAAATGATACTTCATTAGGTATGAAGACTCCACTTCAATCATGACATTGAAGGACATTGTAAACTTTTTGATGCTACTCTTTACATGCATATCACAAACCCTAGCATCACATTATCAAACTCTAAGTTTTTTTATGATGATTATTGGTTTAGAATCCTCTTTGTTGATGTTTGGGAAGCATCAGGAAGACATTCTCCTAGATTAATAATTAATAATATAATTATTAATTATTAAATAATATTACTAATATATACATAATAAATAATAATAATAATAAATAGTTATTTATTGTCCAAAGGGACTCATCCTTTCATGGATGGTCACCATATGTTCTCTATATATGGGACATTCATCATTGCAATAATAAATCTAATATATATATATAATCAATATGGTATGAGAGTGGGACTCGGCTTGACTCACTCACGGGAGGGCCTAGGGAAATGGAAGGGAAATGGAAACAGGAGAAGGTTAACATAGGAGAGTAGAGTAGAGAGTGGATTGTTGTTGTGTTTGTTTGTCCATTCAATTGATTTGTTGATGAAGAAGTCATCGGGTCCACTCGATATTCCAGGACGAGCAAGGATGGAACACCTAGTAGGAGGAATTCTGATCGAGTGAGGATGGCATGAAGGTGAGAATGAATAACAAGTTGGGGTGAGTGTGGAAAATTGTGTGACGGGTTCCCTGTGTAAAGTGTTGGTCGAGCGTCTTGAGCCCAGAATATGTAGTGGTGCAATTGGTGGGAGATCATGGACAACTCATTGTTGGATTACCTCCATCACAACTAGAGTCTGGCCATAATCCATCCTAAGATATGATTGACTCAACATTTCAAGGTGACATGTTGTAGGATCAAGTGCACGGGCTTGTTGTTCAATCCTTGTTATTTTTTCATGTGGATTTGATCCAATATTCATTCCCTTACAAGTAAATTCAAGTTAAGGGTTCAGTCATCTCTCTGTGTTGTGATGGGGAGGAGATGGATGTAGAGTTATTAGTGCTTCCCAAGAACAATAAAGTTGTTGTTACAAGCAACCATTTCACTAACTCTATGCTACTTAGCCTCCATGGCCTAGTCAAGAAAGCCATTGGATTTGGCAGGCATTGGTCGGTGCTCACTAATAGAGAAGAGATATGTTAGTCATTGCATCAACATAATGTGAATTGTCTCCTTGGATTGCTCAGTGGCTCTATTTGTTGTGCAAGGTTTTCGTAGAAGTACCTATGTGGAAATGTTGGTATAGCAAACATTGGGTGAAAGATCTTCTTTTGTGAGGCCGAGAGATTCTTGATCTCACTGATATATTTGTGGGATTCATTGGTTGGGTCTATTTTTTTATAGAAAAAATTAAATATTTCTCTCCCAACGTTATGAATTTCTAGGATCAAATTGTACAAGTTTTGTGGTTGTAAAAATGGTTGTGGGTGATGAAGGTTTCCATATGGAGACCAATGGAGGAAAATACTACACTGCTATTTGAATTTAAGTGTAAGCACTAATCCATGGCATGGGTGTTGTTGGTGTTATAGATCAATGCGAGTATTTGGTGTGAAAGTGGTCGATATGGACATGAGAAGTAGTGACAAACCCTTTGTAGTCGAGATCATGTGAAGATTGTGTCAATGTGTTGATGTGGTGATTACCATGATGTTGTGTTCTTTGGAAAGTGGAAAGGTTTTTTAGAGAGGTCAGTAAGGACGTATGATTATGGTGTTGAGAGAACATTAGTTATTTCCAAGAGTGTTAGCAACCAATGGAGTAAACAGTGCTCGTAGACTTAAAGGGAAGACAATGATGACTTTCAAGTGAATCTACAAGATCAAGCATGCAACAGACAATGAAATCAAAAATTACAAAGTGAGGTTCATGGCAAGAGGGTTCTCCCAGAAAGAGGGAGTCTACTATGAGGAGATGTTTGCTCCAGTCACTAGGTAAACTTCCATCATGACCATTATTTCCATTGCAGCAGTCATGGAATGGAGATTACACCAAATGGATGTAAATATTGTGTTCCTCAATGGTGTGATTGAGGAAGAAGTGTACTTAGAACAACCTAAAGGCTTTGAAGTACATGGGAAAGAATCCCATGTTTTCATACTGAAGAAGTCTTTGTACAGACTCAAGCAGGCACCTCGATCTTGGTATTCACGGATTGATGGATATCTAATGAGTCTTGGTTTCTCCAAAAATGATTATGATCCAAATTTGTACTTCAAGGTTGTTAAAAGTGATCCTGTGATATTGTTGTTATATGTTGATGACTTTTTTCTGATAGGGGAAAAGAATCTCATTGATCAATGTAAAATGGAATTGAACTCTGAGTTCGAAATGAAGGATCTTGGTTTAATGCATTACTATTTGAGATTAGAAGTATTGCAGAAGCCAGGTGAGATCTTCCTTGGTCAAGGGAAGTACGTTATCATGATCCTTCATAGATTTGGTATGATGGATTGCAAGTCTATGACCACTCCCATGGTGAAGACCCTGAAGAATCTAGGAGACTTTGAGTCAAATTTGGTGGATTCTTCTATGTACCGAAAGTTGATCAGATCATTGATGTATTTGGTTAACACCAGGCCATATATTTTCTTTACAACAAACACTCTAAGACAATTCCAGGTTGAACCAAGATATGATCATTGGATTGTAGCAAAGCATTTATTAAGATATCTATGTGGCACAATTAGTTATGGTTTAAATATGTTTCAAATGATGACGTAAAGTTACAAGGATATATAAAGTCTGATTGGGTAGGGAGTACAGATGATAGAAAGAGTACATCAGGTCGTTGCTTCAGTTTGGTTCATGCCATGGTCTCTTGGATAAGAAGGAAGCAGACATATGTCGCACTTAGCACTGTAGAAGCTAGGTATATTGTATCCAGTTTAGTGATTTGTGAAGTAGTGTGTAATATCCCAAAAAATAATTAATTATTAAATCCTAAGTGTACTTGGCAATAAATTTCTGTTTTTAGAAAATTTGAATTTGGAAATTATTTTCCATTTATGGAAAATCCTAATTTGGAATTTGATTATTGTAATTAATTATTTATGACTGTTGGGAAAGGATTTGATTTTCCCAACTAACTTCTTGATTGTGACACATCTAAAAGATAATTTTTTTTATATATTAAATGCTGGAAGACAAATGGAACAGCCAGGTTAAAAACAATTGACCATGACTCCATGAGTGGGGGCCAGATTTGAGTTGCCTCGGGACTAATTTTTACAAGTGGAAAATGAGGGATTTGACCACTAGCAACCCCTAAAAATCAAGGATTTTTAAAGCTGCGAAAATTCCCAAGGAGGGAAGGAAAGACCTAAGCACAAGATGCAAATAAATACAACATATGGAGGAGGCAAGACGTTGCTTAGTATGTTGGAGAAAGGAAACTATTTGTTGTTATGGACATTATTCAAGTGTAAGGCAAGGGAATTTTTGATCTGTGGAAGAGAATTGTAGCAAAGGAGGATCATTTCAATTCGCCCTTATGGACTGATGGTCAGGATAGGGGGTGAATGGTGTTGGATTACTGAGAGGGGGGGTGAATCAGTAATAGAGAAATTTAATCCCTTTTTAACCATATAATCCAAGTGTTATATCAATGAAGCATTATCATCCAATAATTGCAGAGTAAATAAGCAATGAACAAATGAACAATCATACATATAAACAGTACACCAGTGTTTTACGTGTAAACCCAAATCGGGAGAAAACCACGGAATGTTTTTTCTTATATGTCTTAAAGAATCACATTCATTGGAAGCACCAACTTCTTTTTTTTCCAGATGCAACTCAAAGGAGGCTCCAACCCCCTAGTTTCTCAGGCCACAAGCTGAGGGAAGCTCCAACTCCCCAATTTTCTGGCTACAACCAAAAGGAGGCTACAATCGCCTATGTTCTCCGACTACAACTAGAAGGTGGCTACAACCACTTGTCCTTGCCCCGTCCTGCCAACCTAAAGTAGAAGTAGAATGATGGAACCACTGTCACACTATCATTGTGAGATATACCATTGTAAACCTGTACCAATAAATCTGAACCATGCATCAACCTGTACCTCAACCTGTAATCAACATGTACCATAAACAAGTTCATCAACCATGCACCAACCTATAATCAACCTGTACCATAAACAAGATCATCAACCATGCACCAACCTGTAATCAACCTGTACCATAAAAAAGTGCATCCAAGCATGTACCAATCATGTGTCAACTACTCATCAACTATGACTCATCAATATGTACCAACATCATCAAATATACACCTCATGTATGTGCCAACTCATCAACTACTTGTCTCAACCATGTACTTAACATGTACCTCAACCAAAAGCCCTCATCAATTTCGTCATCCAAATATAATTTTTTAGCTCTGTAATAGACCTGGTGTATATTATCACATTCCTGCAAACCTTCCTTAACTTTAACAACAAGAGACTAGAATTTTCATCAAACTTTTCTTTAGCCTCACATGCCTAGTTTTGGATTAGTCAACAACCCTAACTTGAAGTAATAATAACTTTGAACCTGTAATGTATAAAGCTTTGAAACTGATCCAAAATGTTCTTTAGTGTGTTTTATGCAATTCCTCCAAGTTTCACTACTTGGAACCTCTCAGAAAAGGAGTTATAGCAAAAATGGCATACCTTGCTGAATTTTGGCTTATTCTAGAGAGCGACCTTGTAGAGCATGCCCCGCACAAAATATTTGATGCATTGATATGAAAATGTTACACAGCATAATAAATAATTTAACCTAACCAACGCATTTTTTCTCACTAAATTTGAATCTATTATGAAGAAGTTATGATGTTTTTACCAAAAACACCTTATTTTGACTAGTTTCAGAACTAGCCACAAACCCTATTTTACACAGAGTGTAACTCCAAAAATAAAACGACCCACAAGATGATTTTTTTACACAGATACATGATATGTTTTCTCACTTGCATAGAAATTTCACGTTCTGAATAATTATATAAAAAAATTTATAGCGAAAATGGTGAGATGACCTATAAATAACATACCTTAGAAAGCACCATCAAAAGAATTTATCCTTCCTTGCATCTCGGCCTTATTTTCTTCACCTTCACTCAAAATTCCGGTTTAGATATCCTTGTTTACCTCAGACACATATAGATATTCAATATTCTCAAGTTTGTTTAAAATGAGAGAGCCTTGCCTCTTATTTATACTCTCCAAGTAGCTTCCTTAAAAACATCTTCTAGGTCACTTGGCCCACTTTCCTTATTTTAGGGTTGGGTCCACTTCTAATTTCTCCATTAAATTTATTA
>ML822774.1:14419-71191 GCA_009831015.1 Picea engelmannii
CTTCTAGGTCACTTGGCCCACTTTCCTTATTTTAGGGTTGGGTCCACTTCTAATTTCTCCATTAAATTTATTATTGAAATAATTTATTTTGTATTCACTTTGAATTATAATACACCCATCACTTCACTTTATTATTTACCTTTAAAATCTCTTAAACCACTTTGACTACTTTGACCTTTTGGGGCTTCTAGATGACATACGAGGGTCCTCCAACTTCGTAAGGCCATAACTCTCAAACCGTGAGGAGTTATGTGACTTTATACATACCACTAGAAATGGAATGACATGTACTATCCATATAGAATAGTATTATCTGAAAATATATCATAACTCATATGGTTACCCATCAAACAAACTTGGGTCCATTACCCAAACCTGGGGTCTCCAACTTCTCATGGCCATAACTCTCTAACCGTGAGGAATTATGTGATGTTCCTCATACCACCGGAAATGACATGACAAACACTATCCATCTAGGATATTTTCCCTGACAAATTCACTTTCCTTCATCTCATTATTCCACAATTAAGCATGGGTTCTCTTACTCCACAAAGCGTCTTCCCATGAGGGCTTTCACCATAAGGGGACCACTTTGGAGTTCATCCATATTTACTTCTTATCAACCATGACAAAAAAATAATGAGTCATATTTACATCAAACAATATTGGGTCCATTACCTAAACCTTTGTGCTATAGGGCTTTCTTCAAGGGTTGACATCAATGACAACCAACCTTGATCAACAAATGGAGCAAGTAAACTTGGTTGTTCTGTTCTACGGTTGGGTGGAATGTGGTTGTTCCATTTGTGTCCCAACATCAATTCCAGATATCTACCTTGACCTGTTTTCTTGTTAATATTATGTTGCTTATTAGATGTCATGAATGAGATAATTTATGTGATGATTCTTTTATATGTATATAGATAGTTGTACAGAGATATGCATATGTGTAATAATGCATAAGGAAAACAAAAGTACTGTTGTAAGTCCCTAACAATCATTAAGTAGGGTTATGCTTGTATAGAAATAACTGTGTGTATATATATATGCCAGCTTCAAAGAAATAGGACTGCTACTGCATTTATAATAATCATAGAATTAGATATAGATATATATGCAGAATTATTGTTTCAGATTCTGTGCAAGTTTCATGAGAAATAAATGGAACAAATAACAATCCTCCTTTATGAAAAATTACATATTTTGTATGTTTATAAACCATAGACAAATAGTGATTCAATAGTCTACAAATACCGGCTACAACAACTGATTTAATAATTGAATCTTGTTCAGAATGGTGTTTCTTTTACAACCTATATATTTAATTAAAAAAATAAATTACAAACAATATGTTTAGCCATGAAACCATGGTACAAATTCATTACAGTGGAGTACCCTAGGGCAAGGACTCCTTTACCACTGATAGACAGAATCTAAGAAGCTTGTGGCTAAGCACCAAGTTTAGAACTCGAATACCTTTTTGTGCGAGAGGGTTTTCCTTGATTGGCTCCCAAAGATTGGTATAAACCTGCAAAGGAAGAAATGATAGATTCAATAAACCATGCTAGGTAATTTAATAAAATAAATAATAAACAAAATGAGATAATACTTAGCTTGAGTGGTTTTAGAAGCATTTCTCCATTGGCATTTGAGCGTGGATCTATCCACAACCCAAAGGGGAGGAGTGGACCCAAAGTCAGCTGATGGGTACCCTTGCAAAAACAAGACAGGGCCCCATCATTAGCTATTGTAACTGAAAGTAACACTTGATGCACAGGAATTTAAATCATAAATTAAACAGTGTCAAAAATACTAAGTAAATACCCAGAGCACAGTCGTGAAAACCCCACAGAGGGTAAATAATTCCCCGGCATAATCCAGAGTTGAACTATAGAATTACGTGGAGCTAGGTTAACTCACACAGATCACAGATGCGTATTTTTTTTACCAAGGGTAAAACCGTGATCTGGTATTTGTACAAAACGTTTGGACTACGATTTATAACAATAAATAAAGAAAATGTATTAATTGTAAACCACACAGGAGTCAAGAATATATTACGAGTTATAAGTCATACAGTGGAAAGAAGTTAGACAAGTTACAAATTTCACCAGTGACCAAGTAATTTCACAGAGCGTGAATATACATAAAGGGAAAAACAACACTTAGTATGTAAAAGAATTCAATCAAAAAATTATCATAGGAAACATCCATGATTTCCTTAAGGGTATACATCAAAACACATACACGGAGTGGAGAGTTCCACAGTGCAGTACGATTTTTCATCCACAGTAAATATCATTTGAAAGCAAAAGACATGTACATGATACGATAGTGTTTAACCCTTTACCTGGTGTAGTCTGGAATGAATTTACGAATTGACATAGTTATAAAACACAGTGAAATATAAGAATTTAGAGGGTCAATTGTGGTCATTGCGGGTTCACGGTAGGAATTAACAAACTTAATTTCTCGAATAGAGGGTCGATATTGCAAGGTATACATATGCATGTGTTTTACAAAAACACAGAGGACAATCTTTGCAACAGAAAGTTAATTTACCAATGCAACCATCACTGAACAATTGTCGAAGACATTTTTTCAAACAAAGGGTTAATGTTTACCCAGTATATATTACTGTGGAAAAACCAAGAGGGTAATATGTGAGCATAGGGTTAACTCTTAATTTGTTCACAGTGTGCCAATTAGGAAGAACACCCAAAAAAGCTATCTGGATAATTTTTAAACGCATAGGGTAACCACAACTGTCTATTTTTAGAAAGAGATATCGACACTACCATCTCGCATCCATGATATCATTAAAGGGTTTCTACAGTATGTTTTACATATGTTCACTCAGAGAAGGAGAAAGTCCTACGAAGGGGGTAATGTAAAAACCACAGCACGCAAAACGACATAGGTTAAACTGTGTGCACATGCTCACGAGTACCCTCGTCACTTTGAATGCCAACCAGTCAACTCCAGAACATATTTATGAGTATACAGAAGTAGGGTACCTCTCACAAGGTGAAGATTTATAGGATGACTCCACAAGAATAACCGAAAAATCGGTAAGAATGAATAATGGGCTTACTATTTCCATAACCAGGCATACAGGAAAGGTGAAATAATGTAACAGATAATCGGAAACTACATATAACCAAAAGAGATTATAAACCATATCCTGAGAACTGTAAAACCCAAAAGATTCGATCAAGATGAAACATTACAGAAGCATTAGTCTAGTACTGTGCCAAACTGGGTCTTATACCTAAGTTACAGAGTACATAGGTTACCTTTCTTGCATGGTAGAGGAACCAAAACTGCCTAATGCCTTCTCCCTTCATGTTTTTCTTCAGACCTGGGTTTTTCCTTCATCAATGGTTAGGCAAATAAGGAAGGGAAATGTGTAGAGAAAAACCTTCTAGGCACCTAGAGAAAATCGTTACAATGAGTTGTGCCTCAGGCCTCGACAGAGGAGTAAAGCATTAGCTACGCAACAATACCTTTCCTTGTGAAGCTATGGAGGTGGTAGGGTTACGTTGGATGTAGTGGCTGAGTGACAGTTTCAGGGAGGTACTGATCAAATCGCCATTTAATGGTTTATCCACGGTTTTAATTTCCCAACTGACATCCCCTTTAATCAATATTCATACGATTATTTCTAAGTTTTGATGTCAGTCAGTTAGGGTTACAACTGTGTGTTTCGGTCATGTCCATCTCGTTAGTAAAGGGTTTACCTCGCATATTTTATGACGTGTTAAGAAACTCAGGACTAGTGGTAGTTATCATTGGGAGGTTTCTAACGATAACAACAGATAACTATATCACTAATCATATGGAGCTAGGTTAACTCACACAAATCACAGATGCGCATTTTTTTTACCAAGGGTAAAACCATGATCTGGTATTTGTACAGAACGTTTGGACTACGATTTATAACAAAAAATAAAGAAAATGTATAAATTGTAAACCACACAGGAGTCAAGAATATATTACTAGTTATAAATCATACAATGGAAAGAAGTTAGAGAAGTTACAAATTTCACCAGTGACCAAGTAATTTCACAGAGCGTGAATATCCATAAAGGGAAAAACAACACTTAGTATGTAAAAGAATTCAGTCAAAAAATTATCATAGGAAACATCCATGATTTCCTTAAGGGTTCACATCAAAACACATGCACGGAGTGTTGCATTCCGCAGTGTAGTATGATTTTCAGGGATGATTTTAAGGATGGAAATTTATTTTAAAATGTGGAAACCTTGGTGAATCTTACTAATCCTTCATATGCCAAGTATAAATGTTTGGCGATATTTTTGTAAAAATATTCAAATTTCTAAGGATTTTATATAGTTTTTATAAAATTTTGGCGATTTTTAAGGTAAAATAATTTTATCCTATAGAATTTGGGCGAATCATTTTTAAAATTGTGAATCTCTTTTTTGGAAAAACCATGGAAAATTAGCCCATGAGCGAAATTTATCCCCTAAAATCATCCTTGATGATTTTTAATCCACAGTAAATATCATTTGAAAACAAAAGACATGTACATGATACGATAGTGTTTAACCCTTTACCTGGTGTAGTCTAGAATGAATTTACGAATTGACATAGTTATAAAACACAGTGAAATCTAAGAATTTAGAGGGTCGATGGTGGTCGTTGCAGGTTCACGGTAGGAATTAACAAAATTAATTTCTTGAACAAAGGGTCGATATTGCAAGATATACATATGCATGTGTTTTACAAAAACACAAAGGACAATCTTTGCAATAGAAAGTTAATTTACCAATGCGACCATCACTGAACAATTGTCGAGGACATTTTTTCAAACAAAGGGTTAATGTTTACCCAATATATGGTATTGTTGAAAAACCCAGAGGGTAATACGCGAGCATGGGGTTAAATCTTAATTTGTTCACAGTGTGCAAATTAGGAAGAACACCCAAAAAAGCTATCTGTATAATTTTTAAAAGCATAGGGTAACCACAACTGTTTATTTTTAGAAAGAGATATCGACACTACCAGCTCACATCCACGAGATCCTTAAAGGGTTTCTACAGTATGTTTTACATATGTTCACTCAGAGAAGGAGCAAGTCCCACGAAGGGGGTAATGTAAAAACCACAACACGTGAAACGACACATGTTAAATTGTATGCACATGCTCACGAGTACCCTTGTTGCTTTGAATGCCAACCAATCAACTCCAGAATAGATTTACAAGTATACAGAAGTAAGGTACCTCTCACAGGGTGAAGAGTTATAGGATGACTCCACAAGAATAACCGAAAAAATGGTAAGAATGAATAATGGGCTTAGTATTGCCATAACCAGGCATACGGGAAAGGTGAAATAATATAACAGATAATCGGAAACTGCATGTAACCAAAAGAGGTTATAAACCCTATCCTGAGAACTGTAAAACCCAGAATATTTGATCAAGATGAAACATTACAGAAGAATTAGTCTAGTACCGTTCCAAACTAGGTGTTATACCTAAGTTACAGAGTACGTAGGATACCTTTCTTGCACAGTAGAGGAACCAGAACTACCTAACGCCTTCTCCCTTCATGTTTTTCTTCAGACTTGGGTTTTTCCTTCATCGCTGGCTAGGAAAACAAGGAAGGGAAATGTGCAAAGAAAAACCTTCTAGGTGCCTAGAGAAAATCGTTACAATGATTTGTGCCTCGGGCCTCGACAGAGGAGTAAATATTTAGCTATGCAACATTACCTTGCCTTGTGAAGATATGGAGGTGGTAGGGTTATGTTGGATTTAGTGGCCGAGTGACAGTTTCAGGGAGGTACAGATCAAATTTCCATTTAATGGTTTATCCAGGGTTTTAATTTTCCAACTGACATCCCCTTTAATCAATCTTCATATGATTTTATTTATGAGTTTTGATGCCAGTCAGTTACAGTTACGACTGTGTGTTTCGGTCACATTCGTCTCATTAGTTAAGGGTCTACCCTACATCTTTTCTGACGTGATAAGCAACTCCGGACTAGTGACAGTTATCGTTGGGAGGTTTCTAATGATAAAAATAGATAACTATATCGCTAATCATATCGATACAATAGTCGATGTATCAAACACTTATACTATTACAGTGAACATGTTGTCGTTATTTATGTTAATTAGTGTATTTTTCCATAGATAAGAATGTGTCATGTATGTTAAACAATAATACTTATGTTACAAATCGATTTATGTATAGAATCCCTATAGTGTATAGTGTAGTGTGTTAGCATAAATATGATGGTATCATTAAATGGGATTATGATAGTTTATGTACTAAACTATTTTTACTTATACCTTTGAACATGAATGATGTCAATTATGAGACTTATATGATAGTGCATAGTAAAATAGGTGAATGTGTATCATAATGGATAAACTTTAAGGCTCATGGGTAGACTATGGGATAGTCAATAATCCTTAATTATTACGCAATGTGATTTTTGTATAGCATAATGTAATTTCAGAGATAAAGTTATTCTACAGGCTATTACAATTGTATCAAGTAAAAGGAAAGCGTAAGATTTCGAAAATCAGTAGCAATGGCAAAACTACTCTACATATATTAAAACGATGTTTGAAACAAATATTGAAGATGAAAAGAGATTCAATGTCCCTAACAATATTTTTTTTTTTTTGGTAAATTTGGGGTACATTACATATGATATCAGAGATGAAGGTTACAACACTTGGACCTCAGGGCAAGGCCAAATTAATTTAGTTCATTTTATTTATCTTAAAAGAAAAAGCTAACAAAATGCTTATTATTACAAACAGAAAATTTTTGGTCTGTTGTGATAATGGCAGCACAGAACGAAGAGGAGATCAGAATTAAAGAGAATCTCGATAAAGGACCTCCTAAAGAACCTGGACAGAACAATGAAGGAAGTTCAGCCACCTAGGTTCAGGAAACAATGAGAAACCTTATCGTGGAACTGCAACTGTTCAAGGCAGATAATGAAAAATTGAAAAAGGCACACGAAGACCAGCAAGAAATAAATGAAGTATTGTTGCGCAGTATAGTAACAAAAAAGAGTCCAAAAGACAACGACAAGAAGGAAGAAGTCAACAAAAGAGCCTCTAAAAATTTTGGTCCTGAAACAGAAAATGAGAACATTTCTTTCGAAGGCACACAAGCAGCAGAAAACAAAATAGCTACAAGAAGAAAAAGAAAACAGGTGGATCACCTGGAAAGTGAATTCAATAAGATCAAACCATCCACCTTTGATGGAGAATCCAGGACGGGTGAGGAGCTTGAAGCATGGTTACTAGATATAAAGAAATACTTCCAGAATTATAATTATTCTAGTAACATGAAAGTCTGAATGGCCATTTATAACCTAAAGGGGAAGGCGAGTATCTCATGGCAAGACCTGAAATTGGCCAAAGGATTAAAAGAGAAACAAATGGAATGGTCAGACTTCAAGAAATTGTTCAAGAAATAATATTTATCAGAAATCTATTACGAAAGAAAGACTAAGGAATTTTATGAGCTAAGACTCAGACAAATGACCATGGACGATCTGATAAATAAATTTCTTGAATTATTAAGATTTGTGCCATACATCAAGGAAGACAAAGTAAAAATACAACAGTTCCTAAGCTACCTACCACAGTCATACAAGAACAGAATTGAATTCGACAATCCAAAAACTTTAAGCAAAGATTTTAGAAAGGCCCAGATGTGCTATGATCAGTATAAACAGAGGCCTGAAATTATCAAAGCATGGAAGGATAAGAAACATGACAGAATGAATCAGTGAAAGAAAGGTTTCCAACCAACCCCTTTCCGGAATATGGAAAATAACTTCCAAAGGAAATATTTTCATTCTAAGAACCAGAATATGCAAGAGGGAGGTAGACCAGTTAATCTGGGAGCCAAGAAAGTTGGGGACAGCCCTAGGGAACCATTAGATTGTTGGGAGTGTAGAGAACCTCACTTGAGGAGGAACTGTCCACATTTAACTTTCGTAGCAAGGACCATAGTCCATAACCTGCAAGAAGCCTCTATAGTAGGAGATGTGGGCATAAGCGTGCACATAATTAATGCAGTTGTAGATGGAAGACAGTTGATCATCAATCCACTATCGTGGAGGTTGAAGGTAAAGTTAATAATAATCATATTTCAATTCTAATTGACCCAAGAGCTAGTCTGAGTTATGTTACTCCTGATTAAGTTTATTTAAACAAGCTCAAGAAAATAAATCATGCCAAGTCCTGGTTAGTGCAGTTAGCAATAGGGACTAAGAGAAAAGTAACAGATTTCATTTATGAATGTGAACTCGGTTTAGATGGCCAAAATACAAAGTTAAATTTGAATATTTTACCTTTGGGATCTTACGATATAATCATTGGAATGGACCGGTTAGAGAAACATAGAGTAATTTTGAACTGTTACAAAAATTCACTTACTTACATTGATGAAAACAACATAGTTAGGACAATACAAGGCATCAAAAAACCAGTCTCCAATAGGAAGATTTTAGCCATGTAGTTTAAGAAATGCATGAATAAAGGTTGTCAAATTTATTCTATTCAAGTAACTAATCTGTTAGAAAAGGAAGATAAACCCAGTCTAGAAGATTTTACAGTCCTTCATGGGTTTAGAGATGTATTTGTAGATGAAATACCAAAACTGCCTCCAAGAAGAGAGATAGATTTCTCTATCAATCCACTGCCTGGATCTGCCCCGATATCTAAGGAACCCTATAGGATGAGTTTACCCAAATTAACAAAGTTGAAGATTCAGCTACAAGAACTGTTGGACAAGGAGTATATCAGACCAAGTGTCTCGCCTTGGGGAGCACCAATCCTTTTCATTAAAAAGAAGGATGAAACTTTAAGATTATGTATTGTTTATCGACAATTAAACAAGATGAGGATTAAGAATAAGTATCCCCTACCCAGAATTAACGACCTGTTTGACCTAGTGGGAGGAGAAAATATTTTCTCTAAGTTAGATTTAAGGTCTAGTTATCACCAAGTCAGAATAAAGGATGAAGATATAAATAAAACAACTTTTAGAACGAGATATAGAAACTACAAGTTTTTCGTAATTCCATTTGGTATTACTAACACACCAACAACCTTTATGTGTTTGATGAATAGTATATTCAGTCAATGTTTGGATAAAAATTTTCTGGTATTTATTGATGACATTTTAGTTTATTTGAAAACCGAAGAAGAACATGAAGAGCATCTGAAAATAATATTGCAAACCTTAAGAAAACACAAGTTGGATGCAAAATTTGACAAATGTGACTTCTACAAAGAAGAATACAGTTTCTAGGACATGTAATATCCGAAGAAGGTATTGCAATTGACCCAGAGAAGATAAGAGCCATTATGGAATGGCCTATCCCTAAGGATGTAGCTGACATCATATCATTTATGGGAATTTTGGTTACTACTTCAGATTTGTCGAAGGATTCTCTAAGATCTCTTATCCAATTACATCTCTACAGAAAAAGGGAATAAGGTTTACCTGGTCACAAAAATGTCAGGACAGCTTTAATAAGCTAAAAGAACTATTAACTATAGCACCTATTTTAAGGGTAGCAGAACCAGATAAATACTTTATAGTTTACGTGGATGCAAGCAAAGAAGGCTGGGGAGGTGTCCTAACTCAAGAGGGGTACATCATTTGTTACGAATCACGTAAACTAAAGGAACATGAACAGAACTACGTCACGCATGACTTGGAATTAGTAGTTCTAATTCATGCACTAAAAATGTGGCGACATTATTTAATGTGGAGGAAATTTATGTTGCTAACCGATAATAGTGGTGTGAAATTCTTATTCAGTCAACCAGATCTTAATGCAAGGCAAGAAAGGTGGTTGGCCTTCTTGAGTGAATTCGATTTCGAGGTAAGACACATCAAGGGAAAAAAAAACAAAGTTGTAGATGCCCTAAGTCAAAGGACTAATAGAATTTTTGAGATAAGTATTAGCAAAGCAGAAAACAACATTGAAAAAAGAATAAAATCTACAAGTTGTAATGATGAAAAATACATCAAAACAATAGCAGGTCTACAAGGAAATGTAAAAAAATTGAACAAAATAGATCTAATATTGGATAAAAATGGACTACTAAGGTTCAAAAACAGGCTATACATACCAAATTCTGTTGATTTAAAGTTAACGATTATGAATGAAGTGCAAAAAAATCCATATTCTATGCATTCGAGATACCAGAAAATGGTAACAACTTTGAGAAAAATGTTTTATTGGCCTAACATGAAAGGTGAGACAACTGAATACTTATCTAAATGCCTAAATTTTCAACAGGTGAAGGCTGAACATCAACATCTAGCCGATCTGCTGCAGCATTTGTCTATACCAGAATGAAAGTGGGAGATTATCTCATTGGACTTCATCACAGGTTTGCCTAAAACTCAAAAGAAAAATGACTTGATTATGGTAGTGATTGATCAACTTAGCAAATATGCACATTTTATACCTGTGAAATCTACTTATAAAGCAATTAACATCATTAAAATATTTATGAAGGAAATATTTAGATTGCATGGAATTCCTAAAATGGTGATTGTGGATAGAGATGTCAAATTTATGTCAATGTTTTGGAAGGAATTGTTTACAAGGTTGGATACTAACCTTAATTTCAGCACAAGCTACCACCCACAAACAGATGGGAAAACCAAACGAACAAATCAGATTGTGGAAGACATGTTATGAATGTACGTAAGAACAAAACCAACTAAGTGGGAGGAATACCTACACTTAGTGGAATTTGTGTACAATAATGGCTATGAGATGTCAGCTAAGATGAGTCCCTTCAAAGCATTGTACGGTAGAAAATGTACAACTCCAATTAGCTGGGATAATCCCGTTGACAGACTTAAGATGGGGCCAGAAATTCTCCAGGAAATGGAGAGAATGGTAAGAAAGGTACGTCAAAATTTAAAAGAGGCACAAGATAGACAAAAAAGATACGTAGATTTGAAAAGGAGACACCAGGACTTTCAAGTTGGGGACCACATATATTTGAAAGTCAAAGCAAGGATAAGCTCTCTAAATCTAGGAAACTATTCAAAGTTGGCACCCAGGTTTTTTGGCCCCTTCAATATCTTAGCTCGAATTGGACCCGTGGCATATCAACTTGCCCTTCCTGGAAATTTAAAAGTTCATAATATTTTTCATGTTTCTTTATTGAAAAAGTATATTCATGATCCTACTCACATCATTGATTGGAACATGGTGCAAGTGAAACCAGAAGGAGAGTTCCAAGTGGAACCTCTGCGCATTCTGGACAGGAAAGAAATAGTACTACGGAACAGAGCCATCGCTTAGGTCAAAGTGCAATGGAAGCACTTTAGTCCAAAGGAGGCCACTTGGGAATTGGAGGAAGATTTGCAGAAATCTTATCCAGCCCTATTCCAAGAGGGGAATTAACACTGAGGACAGTTTTGTACTTAAGGGGGAGAGGATGTAATATTCCCAAAAATAATTAATTATTAAAGCCTAAGTGTACTTGGGAATAAATTTCCATTTTTGGCAAATTCAAATTTGGAAATTATTTGTCATTTATGGAAAATTTGAATTTGGAATTTGATTATTGTAATTATTTATTTATGACTGTTGGGCAAGGATTTGATTTTCCCAACTAACTTCTTGATTGTGACACATGTAAAAGACAAATATTTTTATATATTAAATGTTGGGAGACAAATGGAACAACCAGGTTGGAAACAACTGATCATGACTCCATGAGTGGGGAACATATTTGAGTTTCCTTAGGACGGATTTTTACAAGTGGCAAATGAGGGATTTGACCAATAGCAGCCCCTGAAAATCATGGATTTTTAAAGCTGCGAAAATTCCCAAGGAGGGAAGGAAAGACCTAGGCACAAGATGAAAATAAATACAACATATCGAGGAGACAAGACGTTTCTTAGTATGTTGGAGAAAGGAAGCTACTTGTTGTTATGAACATTGTTCAAGTGTAAGGCAAGGGAATTTCTGATCTGTGGAAGAGAACTGTAGCAAAGGAGGATCATTTCAATTCACCCTTATGGACTCATGGTCAGGCTAGGGGGTGAACGGAGCAAGAAAATTTGGTTGTTCTATTCTACGATTGGGTGGAACATGGTTGTTCCATTTGTGTCCTAGCATCAATCTCAGATATGTACCTTGACTTGTTTTCTTGTTAACATCATGTTGATTATTAGATGTCAAGAATGAGATAATTTATGTGATGATTTTTTTATACATATATAGATATTTGTACAGAGATATACATATGTGTAATAATGCATAAGGAAAACAAGAGTATTGTTGTAAGTCCCTAATAATCATTAAGTGGGGTTATGCTTGTACAGAAATAACTGTGTATATGGATGTGTGTGTGTGTGTGTGTGTGTGTGTGTGTGTGTGTGTGTGTGTGTGTGTGTGTGTGTGCGTGCTAGGTTCAAAGAAATAGGACTGCTACTGTATTTATAATAATCATAAAATTGGATATAGATATATATGCAGAATTGTTGTTTCAGATTCTGTGCAAGTTTCATGAGAAATAAATGGAACAAATAACAATCCTCCTTTATGAAAAATTACATATTATGTATGTTTATAATCCATAGACAAATAGTGATTCAATAGTCTACAAATACATGCCACGATAGTTGATTTAATAATTGAATCTTGTTTAGAATGGTGTTTCTTTTATACCCTGTATATTCAATTAAAAAAAAAATTACAAACAATCTGTTTAGCAATGAAACCATGGTACAAATTCATTACAGTGGAGTACCCTAGGGCAAGGACTCCTTTACCACCGATAGATAGAATCTAAGAAACTTGTGACTAAGCGCCAAGATCAGAACTCGAATACCTTTATGCACGATAGGGTTTTCCTTGATTCCCTCCCAACGATTGGTATAAACCCGCAAAGGGAGAAAGGATAGAATCAATAAACCATGCTAGGTAATTTAATAAAAGGAAATAATAAAAAAAAATGAGATAATACTTACCTTGAGTGGTTTTAGAAGCAGTTTTCCACTGGCGTTTGAACGTGGATCTATCCACAACCCAAAGCGGAGGAGTGGACCCAAAGTCAGTTGATGGGTATCGTCGCAAAAACAAGACAGGGCCCCATCATTAGCTATTGTAACTGAAAGTAACACTTGATGCACAAGAATTTAAATCGTAAATTAAATAGTGTCAAAAATACTAATTAAATACTGAAAGCACAGTCGTGAAACCCGACAGAGGGTAAATAATGCCTTGGCATAATCCAGAGTTGAACTATAGAATTACACAGAGCTAGGTTAACTCACACAGATCACAAATGTTTTTACCAAGGGTTAAACTGTGCTCTGATATTTGTACAAAGCGTTTGGACTACGATTTATAACAGAAAATAAAGAAAATGTATAAATTGTAAACCACACAAGAGTCAAGAATATATTACAAGTTATAAATCATACAGTGGAAAGAAGTTAGAAAAGTTACAAATTTCACCAGAGACCAAGTAATTTCACAGAGCGCGAATATCCATAAAGGGAAAAACAACACTTAGTATGTAAAATAATTCAGTCAAAAAATTATCATAGGAAACATCCATGATTTCCTTAAGGGTATACATCAAAACACATGCACTGAGTGGAGAGTTCCACAGTGTAGTACGATTTTTCATCCACAATAAATATCATTTGAAAGCAATATACATGTACATGATACGATAGTGTTTAACCCTTTACCTGGTGTAGTCTGGAATGAATTTACGAATTGACATAGTTATAAATCATAGTGAAATCTAAGAATTTAGAGGGTCGATGGTGGTCATTGCGGGTTCACGGTAGGAATTAACAAACTTAATTTCTTGAACAGAGGGTCGATATTGCAAGGTATACATATGCATGTGTTTTACAAAAACACAGACTACAATCTTTGCAACAGAAAGTTAATTTACCAATGCGACCATCATTGAACAATTGTCGAAGACATTTTTTCAAAGAGAGGGTTAATGCTTACCCAGTAGATAGTATTGTGGAAAAACCTAGAGGGTAATACACGAGCATAGGGTTAACTCTTAATTTGTTCAGAGTGTGCGAATTTGGAAGAACACCCAGAAAAGCTATCTAGATAATTTTTAAACGCATAGGGTAACCACAACTATTTATTTTTACAGAGAGATATCGAGACTACCAACTCGCATCCACGAGATCCTTAAAGGATTTTTACAGTATGTTTTACATATTTTCACACAGAGAAGGAGAAAGTCCCAAGAAGGGGGTAATGTAAAAACCACAGCACATGAAACAACACAGGGTAAACTATATGCACATGCTCATGAGTACCCTCGTCGCTTTGAATGCCAACCAGTCAACTCTAGAACATATTTACGAGTATACAGAAGTAGCGTACCTCTCACAAGGTGAAGGGTTACGGGATGAATCCACAAGAATAACCAAAAAACCAATAATAATGAATAATGGGCTTAGTATTTCCATAACTAGGCATACGGGAAAGGCAAAATAATATAACAGATAACCCGAAACTGCATATAACCAAAAGAGATTATAAACCCTATCCCAAGAACTGTAAAACCCAGAAGAGTCGAACGAGATGAAACATTACAGAAGAAGTAGTCTAGTACCGTACCAAACTGGGTGTTATACCTAATTTACAGAGTACGTAGGTTACCTTTCTTGCATAGTAGAGGAACCAGAACCGCCTAACGCCTTCTCCCTTCATGTTTTTCTTCAGACCTGGGTTTTTCCTTCATTGTTGGCTAGGAAAAAAAGGAAGGGAAATGTGCAGAGAAAAACCTTCTACACACCTAGAGAAAATCGTTACAATGAGTTGTGCCTCAGGCCTCGACAAAGATGTGAAGCTATGGAGGTGGCAAGGTTACGTTGGATTTAGTAGCCGAGTGACAGTTTCAGGGAGGTACATATCAAATCACCATTTAATGGTTTATCCAGGGTTTTAATTGCCGAACCGACATCCCCTTTAATCAATCTTCATACGATTTTATTTCTAAGTTGTGATGCCAGTCAGTTAGGGTTATGACTGTGTGTTTCGGTTACGTCTATCTCGTTAGTTAAGGGTTTGCCCCACATCTTTTCTGACTTGTTAAGCAACTCAGGACTAGTGACAATTATCGTTGGGAGGTTGCTAACGATAACAACAGATAACTATATCGCTAATCATATCGATACAATAGTCAATGTGTCAAACACTTATACCATTACCGTGAATGGGTTGTCGCTATTTATGTTAATTAGTGTAGTTTTCCATACATAAGAATGTGCCATGTATGTTAAACAATAATACTTATGCTACGGGTCAATTTATGTATAGAATCCCTATAGTGTATAGTGTAGTATGTTAGCATAAATATGATGGTATCATTAGAATGGGATTATGATAGTTTATGTTCTAAACTATTTATACTTATACCTTTGAACATGAATGATGTCAACTATGAGACTTATATGATAGTGCATAGTAAAATAGGTGAATGTGTATCATAATGGATAAACTTTAAGGTTCATGGGTAGATTATGGGATAGTCAATAATTATTAATTATTACGCAATGTGATTGTTGTATAGCGTAATGTAATTTCAGAGATAAAGTTATTCTACAGGATATTACAATTGTATCAAGTAAAAGGAAAGCATAAGCTTTCGAAAATCAGTAGCAATAGAAAATCTACTCTACATATATTAAAGCAATGTTTGAAACAAATATTGAAGATGAAAAGAGATTTAATGTCCCTTACAATTTTTTATTTTTTTTGTAAATTTGGGGTACATTACATAGTGTAGCTTCAAAAGTTGCTTGCAATATTGTTTGATCAGGTGCAAGAACCGACCGTGATACACTATGACAATCAAAGTTGTGTGAAGATTTCAGAAAATCCATTTTTTCATGACAAGTAGAAGCACATCGAGATCAAGTACCACTACATCCATGACATGGTACAGATGGGAGCAATGAAGCTCCAGTATATTTCTACAAATGAGAAGGTTGCTAACATTCTCACTAAGCCTTTTCCCAGGGCGAAGTTTGTATACTTCAGGGAAAGGCTTGGAGTGGTTGAGAATGCCTCCCTCGATGAGAGGGAATGTTAATATTGTAGAATCAAAGGGAAGTATTTCCCCCTAGGTAAAAGTTATTGATAGGTCAAGAGTATTGATCATGGGCCATGTAATATGGCTAGGGAAAATGGCCCAAGAAGCATCAAGGCCTAGAGAGCTCCCCTGGTTAGCAGTTACCTTACCTTATTGCCAAGGGATACTTGACTAAGTGGGTTTAGTAAGTTCCTTATAGCATCGGGAAGGTGGATTACCATTCAATAACATGTGATGACATGTGGGGATGGTAAGTGGCTCAGGGTTTCTCCATTGTATTCCCAAGTGATGACTTGGTTGATTGGTAACCCAAGGACTACTTTATTTTTTTCTTTAATTCGGTTAGGGGCTACCTGACCATATCGCCAAAGGGTATTTGGCTAGTGGGTGACTATATCCTTTACATGGTCTTGATGAAGGATCATTTCCACATGGTTCTAGAATAGAACATGAAATGGATGGATACATTAACATAGCAAGTTCATTCAATCTTGGGATGGATAAATTTTCAGCAAAGGAAGTCAAGGTGAATACCTTCCTAACTAAAAGGGAGTGTTGATGTTTTAATATCGGGAAACAATTATCCCGGGATTGGTCATGGTGATTTGACCAGTGGAGAATGGCTCTGGCATAGTCTTCGAAGGAAAAAAGACTCGAGGTGTTGATGGTTCTTCAAGAGGCAACATTGGGCAAGCATTCACTCACAACGGTGTACCAATGGTGAATGGCCTAGATGTAATATTCAAAGGATAAAATACTCGAGGTGCTAGTGTTCCTCCAGTGTGTGGAAACATTGGGAAAACATTCACCCACAGGGGTGTACCTTTGGTGAATGGCCCTAGTAAGCATCAGGCAGACCTTCTCCTAAATTGGGATGCAGACCAAGGGAGATAGGATACATTTATCACAAGGGTGTGCTTGTGGTAAATGGGCCATTTTGATCCTTCCTTGACCATGAAAAGGAGTGATATGGACTCAAGGTGTTTTCCACATGTCAAATAGCATTGGGTTGACATTCACTCGCATGGGTGTACCTGTGGTGAATGGCCCTGGTGTGGTCTAGTAATGTTGATTTGACTAGGAATGATAAAGACTCAAGATGCTAGATGTTATCTCATGAGGACCCAGAGTGAGACTGATCTCAAAGAGAGTCAGTTGGCTCAAAGGGAGAGTCGCAGAGGGAGTTTCCCCTCGATTCAGGTGGGAGAGATACATCTCCCAAGATCGATAGACAGGTGTCATGAGTCCAAGGAAAAGTTTGTATACTTCAGAGACAAGATTGGCATGATGTAAAATGTCTCCCTCGCTGAGAGGGAGCGTTGATGTTTGGGAAGCATCGGGAAGACATTCTCCTAGATTAATAATTAATAATATAATTATTAATTATTAAATAATATTACTAATATATATAATAAATAATAATAATAATAATAAATAGTTATTTATTGTCCAAAGGGACACATCCTTTCACGGATGGTCACCATATGTTCTTTATATATGGGAAATTCATTATTGTAATATTAAATCTAATATATCATCTCATATAAAAATTCAACACTCTTCAATTTATATATTCCCATACCGTTAGCCTTTTTCGCAGGGTTATTCCTTCAATGGTATAGTATAGTTTTTTAAAGTTTGTCACTAGACTTTGTATTCATGAATTCTTTAAAAACAAATTATGCAACATGAGTAGATAAGTAATTTTGGATGTAACTGAAGGATATGTGGATCACCTTGTTAGAAAATGATATTTCATTAGGTCTGGATATTCCACTTCAATGGACATTGTAAACTTTCAATGATATGTTTCACATGCATAACACACACACCCTATCATCACATTATCAAACCCTTAGCTTTCGATGTTGATTATTGGTTTGGAACACTCTTTAATTTATATATTTTTATAACATTAGCCTTTTCAAAAGGATTATTCCTTCAATGGTATAGTATAGTTATTTAGTCAAATCCCACTAGCGTGATTGGATTTCGATGGTTTCATTCTATAAGACAGCCAAGGTTCGAAACTTGTGGTAGTCACAAGGATATGCCCAAAAACATCCATCCATGTTAAGGGTTGGTGTGGCCCAGGCTGGGCGCAATCCCCAGTTGATTTTAGTGGCTTAGATTCCCCCAGGTCAAACTTTCTTATACCACAGGCTAGTCCCATAGGTAACGGAGACGCTATCAAACAAAAACTATAGTATAGTTATTTAAAATTTGTTGTTAGATTTTTTATTAGTGAATTTTAAAAAAATACCAAAATTATGCAAGCTGAGTAGATAAGGAATTTTGGATGTAATTGAGGGATATTTGGATCACTTCAATGGACATTGAATGGCATTACAAAATTTTGATGCTAGGCTGCAACCAACACCTCACTACCCACTTTGCATATCTTCATTTTTTATCACATATAATGAAAGAAGTATCATGCCTATAAAACCTAGTTCTCCATGTCTTCCACAACAAGAGCCATGATATCCTTGATAATCTTCAACATCATATTATTCTCTAACCCTAACATCACATTATCAAATCCTAGCATCACACAAGAGAAGTATCTCCATAGATCTCCAAATTTTGGGTATTACTATATAACTTGGTCAATGGCATACATGATATCAAATCAACCTTTCCCAAACACAATTGCAAGAGATAAAAAATCTCAATTAAGCTACTCAATTTAGTTTTCATTCCCCCGACACAAATTCTCTAGGTGTTATTGAATGGCTTCAGGAAGAGAGTTGAAAATCGCCATAAAATGATACTCAAATAGATGAATTGTTTATTCCATTAGAATCATGACATCAGATTATAGCTAGGGTCACCCCTCTCCCATGATTCCATGACTTAGATATTGTTTTTTTTTATGATGTCTAGAACTAAGGTTTTTCTCCATAAGAGACAATGCAATTTTTACAATGAAGGATCAAAAATGGAAAAATATGCCCCAAGAGTGTATGGATAGCATGCTCACGTTGGCCTTGCCCAAACACACTTGTATGATATTGTGACACTCAATTCCACTACTCAATTTGGCTTGTATTCCCTTAGCACAAATTCACCATGTATCCTTGAATCGGTTCAAAAAGATAATTGCAACTTACCATAAAATGATAATTGGGACTTAGATCAACAAACTATCAATTATGTTGGACTTGTGACATTATATTACACCTAGCTCCATCCCTCTGTCATGATTTCATGGCCTAGATCTCGCTCTAGATCCAGCACGCAAAGGCAAAGGAAATTTTAATTGAAAGTTTAGATCTCGTTGAGGATGGTGCATTACTGGAATTAATTTATGTATACTCGTCTTTGATACTTTTCATATAGGGTTTCAATTTTTTAATTGGCATTGGGATGGTTCACAAGACCTAACATATTTTAATCTGTGAAAATGGTTGTTGACATCTAGATCACCTACGACCAAACACACAACAAAATAGTAGATTATGCGTGACACTCATATGTGATTCATATGATGATGAGAAATAACATCAATGACCCTAGAAAAGGTTGCATAAACACTTTCAAGCTATTCATAACCATTTAAATCCATGTGGTGCAATAATAAGGATTGTAGTGCATGCAATGCAAGGGATGTGAGACAAGCAAAACATGTAAATCAAACCAACTTGATGATGCAATTTTTGTAACTATCATGATTTCATTCTAATCCAAGAGGATCCAGGAACTCTCATAGAGGTCGAAGAGGATCTGAAACACTCATAGAGGTCCAAAATCATTCATAAATTATTAAAATTAAATCATCCCAAATTCTCTCAAAAACATCATCAATGTGTAGAGCTCGGCGATAGATTTCCAACAGTGTAAAAATTGCCTCAAACAGAGTTCGTATGAAAAAGTTATGGATGGTCAAAGTTCAAGTCAAACTAGGGAAAAAGGAAAAAAAAGTCAACAGGGTCAAGGTGACACGTGTCACCACTGCAAGGGTGACACATGGAATGACCATACGATTGTACCATACATACAGATGGATGAATCATGTGCTGACACATGACAGACAGTTAGTGATGTGGCATGTCCAACTGGCAAGTGATGTGGCAATTCATAAAATTCAAGTGGACCAATTGTGTATTGACAAGTGGTGAAGACAAACCAATGAGAGGTTGCCACATGGTAGCCTCCCATTGGCCATTATGGTTAGTTTTATGAAAATTATAGGAGTTGACGGGGCCCGAACCAGAGACCTCCCATAACTTTACACAAACCTCCATTACCATTACGCCATCATATTGGTGCTTACCAACATACGACACCACATATACTTAATCTTGGTCAAAGGTTTATTCGGCGGGGAAAGGGGTTGAGGGATAGGCGCCCAAACCCTGGTTTATATTCTATCCCATATAACCATAACCAACACAATATTTCGTGCAACGGGGTATTAAAACTTTGGTTAACAAACATCCCATATATATACCATAAGTTACAACAAAGCACCGACAACAGAGGGGATCACATGGGATGGAACCTGCGACCTCCCCCATATAGTACTATGTCATAATTGTTGCACCAAAGCATGGGGTTTGTTATGGAAACCTCCTAACAAAACTTTATTTCCAACCAATAATTCCAAAGGGAGGTTAAGGGGTATGTGCCCTATTTAATGGTGTGCGGACCGAGGCAAATGACACACACAGATGCATTATGGTCTTGAAGTTCATGCCCAAGGGTAATTAGACTTGTATTATACATCATAATGCATGCCACGGGGTTTCGACACGGAATTTTATGAAATTTATACTCAATTTTATCAAAATTTTGGAAGGAATTCGATGGCATACTCTATTTCTGAGTTTGGGAAATGCATAAAAAGGTCATTATAAAACAAAAGAATTTGAGCATTAATAAAGAGGTTTCTATGGGAAGCATACCCAAAGACGTATCCTAAATTGGGTAAACTCCATTATCAAACATGTGTATGTGATTTTAATAATGTTGTTATATCTTCGCTCAGTTATTTGCAAGATGTTTATCATTAAAGCATATCTGGATAGATAATTATTTCACATGTAAATTGCACAAATTCAAATGGTCATTTTTATTTCAAATATCAAGAAGATGTTATTATGTTTTGAATATTAATAAGCATCGAAGGATTTTTCGGATCACATTCAAAAATAGGAATTAAACATAAATCTAGTCTATATGATTTCAATTAGCAACACACATTCATCAATTAAACATAAAAGAACAAAATCAAGGGAGAGTAGAGTCTACTTGACAAAGCTCGTTTAAAATTTTAAAGGGGTTGTTGAGGCCACAACAAGAGGTCAATATAGTCATTATTGGAGACATGGATTTATGATTTGGCTATATAGATGTACTTGGGTTATTTGGAGGAGGTTCTCCTATTGTATAAGGATTTATTGTATAACTCATCTCTATTATCACTGTAAGCATTGTGTTCCACGTTCATATCGAGAATGTGTGTATTTTGGTTTATCATGTCAATTTGAATATTGAATAATGATGATGAAAATAAATGACATTGAAAAAGAAGAGTTAATCAAAGAAATATGATGATTTGTCCAAGATGTAAGATCTTAATGAATCACTCATTAAGGAGGTTACGAACTTAAATCAAGAAAAGATGAGAAAATGTAAGAAGGACAGAAATTTCTAGATTACAAATCCATAATCAAACACTACTTAATGAGATTAAGATAATGAAGGAAGAAAATTAGAATCATTATCAAATCAGGGAAAATGAATATTGTAGGTGAAGAAACTACCAAAAGTATTGAAGAGGAAATCTACCAGAAGGTTGAATAAGCCCTAAACGTTCATAAATGAAAAATAAGATTAAGGAGGGATGAAATAATTTGATGGATGGCATCACATTGCAACTTTAGAAGGAGACGGAAGAGAAGATACAAGAAGGTCACCATAAAGTACTTGAAGAAGTTAATACCTAGCTCAAGATTATACAAGTAAAATACAATCAAGCACAACAACTAGAGCTCGATATTGTACTAAAAAATAAGATGGATGATAAGGGTGTGGAAATTGAAATAAACCCCTCAAGTATTGAATCGTATGAGCACTCTCATTTCTAGGAAAGATAGAAAGAAAGACAAGAAGATTGACATCAACCTTACAAACAAAGAATATGGGAGAAACATCCATAGGACACACAATTGCATGAATATTTCCAAAGGATACTTCCATGTGACACACAATTTCATGAATGCATATTATATAAGAATAGCGTCGACCACCCAATAATGTCAGTTTTCTATATAACGTTAGAGGAAATTAAACATGCCTTGTATTTTTCGGTACAAAAAGTCAAATCCATGGAAATAATATTGTTATTTTCATGCCTAACAACCCACTTTGCTTTCCACTTTATCATTATCCCTAGCATGAATGGCACTAGATATAGTAGGAACACATCCATGCCATTCCTTTCCACCCTACACTAAACATTGAGGGAGTTTTCCTCATGAAACTAATAGAGCAATTCATCTATCTGTTTTTTTGGTTTAGGATGTCCACTTTATAGAGGAGTGCATCACTTACCATTACTAGTATACTCTTGTGAGTTTGTCAGGAGGCAAGCATGTTTATATTCTTATAGTGTATCTCAATTATATAAACATCGATAAATACAATGGATCTTGTTGAATCCATATACATTTTGATAAGTTGATATGATGATGCCACCATTGGTGTGCGGACATAAAATTAGTGTGAATATGGTAAAGAAAATCATTTATGTCCACGTGCCAAGATTGAACATAAATAATGAGCATTAGGTTTGGTCTATCAATAAATGTTTTAACATTCTATCGCAATTAGCATCTCTCTTTCTCCTATCTTGATTTGAGTGCTTAATTTTTTTAAATGAATCTATAATACTACCTTTGTAATCTTGTAGGTCTTAACAACAACATTGCATGAAAGCATAAAAGAACAAATTAGATCCGATCACTAACATAACATCAACTTATTCCAACAACACTCACATTTAAAATTCATAGGTCGGAAATACAAGAGGAAATGACCTCGGCATATGTCCTACAACATTCAAATTCAAAATTAACATATTAGTAGAACAAGAAAAAATAACTCTAACATATTTCCAATGGCTAATTGGTTAGAAATATGATAGTAAATAACATGAAGGAAGAGAAGATGGAGGAGAAAGTGAACTAAAGGTTTTAGGTTTTACAAAGCTTAGGACCAAAGGAAGAGAAGAGTGACTACTCTATAGATCCTATAGAAAGGGCTACTATTTTTATTAATGGAGAATCAAATGCTGGTAGGGAAGGTAAATCCACTAAGGACAGCTCAAAAGTGGGGACCGGAGGGCCTCCTTTTGTTAGAACGAAGCAGTCCATTCAAACACCATAAATCATAAGTGATAAGGAGGTTGTATCTCAACTTGATAACTCTATCAAAAAGACAACGCTGACAAAGTAGGAAAGCACTGAAAGTCCATTAAAAATTTAGCTAATCTCTTAGGTAGAAAACCTTCGGGGCAGTCTCAAGATGGGTAGTGTATATTTCATTCTATAAAGTGTAGATCCTTTTGTTCAAAGGAAGATAGACAGGTCCAAAGGACCCCTAAATTGGTCGAGAGTCTAGGAAAGGGGGAGAACCGTATAGCAAGTAAAGGAAGGAGTATTATGGAATAGTTGAACACTCGAAGGAAGGGAAAGAGGTGCATTAAGATAGAAAAAAAATAAGTCTAAACTAGTTTTTGGGGTGGATGTCACAATGGAGCAAGTTGTGGGTATGACAAGTTGTTTCTATGGAAGGTTCATCTTGGAGAAAACCTATCATGTTGAATAGAGTTCTCTTGGACCCAAATACTTGGTTATTCACTTGGATTCCATATACTAGCAAAAGGTTAGTTAGCTTTCCATTTCTGATCTGAGGAGGATGTGATTCCAGATTACAATTGAAATGGTATTGGTGTATAACCTCTCTAATAGTGAAAAAATGGATGGAAACATTTGATCCAAGAATAGAAATAATTAGAAAATCCTTGATATGGTTTAAAATTCCCCTATTGGTATTGGAATTATTATATGTCGAGTTCTTTAAGGCCATGGATGATAATTTTTGGATTTTTTAGACATGGATGAGCAATTTAGAACATCCCTTGTGCACTTTCTAGCTAAATATTTAGTGGAATTGGATGTCAAAGAAGGGTTGGAAGAGGATATTGAGATTGTGGTGGGTAGTTGTATCTACATTTAGGCCATGGACTACATAGGTTTACCCTTTAGATGCTCCAAATGACATGTATATGGGCATATAACTAATTATTTCTCTATAAAATTATGATGGTAAATAAGGGCAAAGGAAGGATAAAAATGGAGTGAAGTTGGGAAATGAAAAGGAAAACACCCTTATATTCAATATGGAAGGTTTGGATGAAAGGGTTGGTGAACATAGGCATGAAGGAAGTCCAAAGGCTTGAGAAGTTGAGAAGGTCTCTTGTGAAGGTCTAGAGGGAATGGAAGCTTTCATGGAAGGTGGTAACGAGGGTATTTCTAGGTAAATATTGACTCGATCAAGAGTGGTTAAGTTAACCTTGATTTGGTTAAAATGAGTTTACCATAGGTAGTTTTTGGGCCCACGGTATTCACTTGTGATGAAACCTATTTCAAGGCTTGGCATACTACATTGTAAAGTTCCCCAAGAGGCCAATGTTGGCTTGTTCTGTGGTCGTCTTGGATAGATTGGAAATGTTAATGGAAGATATATATTTGTGGTTGTTTTTCCTGGTAAAGGGTTTCGAAGATAAATCATCAATATCATGTGCATGCCTATTGTTGTGTTTAATTTTTCTCTCTCCAAGAATTTACATTTTTTATATTTAATGTTTTGTGCAAAAGGAATTTTATGCTTATGTGATTTACTAAGTGACTTCATGTGTTGGAGTGGTTATACCTTATTTCCACTTGTTAATTTCAATAAAATCTTGTGGTCAAATCATATGTGTAGTGACAAAATTATATTAATGTATACTATATGTTTGTTTCAAGTGATAGTTGTCTCATAGTGAAGTGATGCATGGAGACTTAGAATGTATGTTGTACAATGAAGTTCTCATGAATGAATTCTTTGGAACGGCTAGTATGGGAGTTGATCACATATACCAGGCATATAGCTGTAAGATCAATTTACACATGCATACCCCTGATTTGGTGGTTCATTGGTGCAATGTTTAGACGTAAACCTAGATGATAGATTAAGGGCATCATGTTGCAATCTATAATGATTGGAAAATAAAATTTGAGGGGGGTATGTGCTTATCCCAAGTCGAGTTTAATTGGGGTGAATGTTAGGTAAAACTTGACTCAATCAAGAGTGGTTAAGTTAACCTTGATTTGGTCAAAATAGGATTTTAGGTAGTTTGTGAGCCCATAGTATTCAATTGTGATAAATCCCATTTCAAGGCTTGGCATACTCCATTGTAAAGTGCCTCAAGTGGTTGATGTTAGAATATTATTTGGTTGGCCTAGCCAGATTGGCCAAGGTTACTAGAAGATATATCTGTGTGGTTGGTTTTCCCAATAAAAGGTTTCCAAGGCAAACAATCAATGTCATGTGCATACTTATTGTTTTGTTTAATGTTTCTCTCTCCAAGAATTTACAAGTTTGTAGAAGGAGAATGGATACACATTGTACAAAAGCTACACGTGAAAATGGTAGAACCACTGTAGGAGGCTCAAAGATCAGACCCTCATCTATTCAGGTCCATATTCCTTTTGGGTAAGTTATTTAATCCTTCTCCTTCTATAGTTTTCAAAAAATATTTAGAAAAAAAATATTTTTACCAATAGTCGGGCATGGATTTTTATAATACTATCCCCTTAAAGAAGTTTAGGAAGGAAAGGGAGGTTAATAGTGGAGAATATTTGTCTAGGGGGGTTTCTCCAAGTCCAGGACTTTCTTTAGATGGAAGTACTGCTCCAAGTCAAAAACAAGGGGAGGATACCCTAGGTGAACTGAGGATTCCACCCATGCCCTTTGGTAGTAGGGGTTGTTACTACTTTTGTTGAGGCAAATAGATACTCCCTTGGGTCTATAAAAGGTTATGGATCTATTGAATCTGGTGGAATTGAATGTGGATTTGGCAGGGATATGGAGAAGGAAGGCCTCCATCTTGGCAGGGGGAAAAAATCCTACATCTCCTAGCATTAAACAAATCCCTCAAGGAGTTTAAGGATGGAAAGGAAAGGAAAACCCTTGAATGGGTTGTTAGAGAAGGTAAAGTCGTTGTGAAGTTTCCCCTATGTTAATGATATCCCTCAATATCAAGGGGTTAGGAAAACCCTCAAAACAAATTTCCTTGGGAAGGATAATGGACATCCATAAGCCATTTGTTATGATTATTCAATAAACCATGGGTGAGGGTAAGAAGGTCATTGAAGACCTCTATAAATCCTAGAAGGAATGGGATTTCCTCACATTAGATGTTGCAAGATGATCTGGGGGGTTGCTAACAGGATGGAGAAGAAGATCCACAAGGATTATTTATTTTGTGTTCCTAAAATCAAGGATTGGAGTGGAATTATTTTCAATGGAGTTGGGAAAAAAAATTTCATCTACTACTGTGTATGAGCCCCCTGAGGATAGAAACCCCTTCTAGGAGGTGATGTTGGGCCAAAAATTTCTAAGAGAAAAAATATTTTTTTGAAGGGTGATATTAACTTTACCTTAAAAATGGAAAAGATCTAGGGGTCCCCTATTAGGGAGGACCCCTTAGCATATTTATTTATTCAACAACTTGATAAAGTAAAGTTATAGATGTAGAGCCCATTTAAATGACCCCTACATGGAGAAATTAAAAGGTGGGGGAATAGAATATATCCAAAATTATAGATAAGTTTCTTGTATCTGAAGTTTTAGTGAATGACTCTAAAAGAATCAGATTATAGGTAGAGATGGGAGGGGACTCTAACCATCTTTCAATCATTCTCCAAATCGAGAAGGAAGATATGTATAGTAAGCCTCCTAGCTCCTTAAAATTCAATCCAAGGTGGTTAGAGAATGAGGACTTCATTAACTTAGTAAATGATAAAGGGGTTAGATATGATGGATCCTTAATGGACTCTACCAATTTGCAACAAACCTAAAAAAGGTAAAGAGAAGGAAAGATGATCGGGCCTTAACCTCGATGGAGGCACAATTTTCTTATATTTATGCACATGACTTTGAAGGTGCATTTAATGAATCATCCAGGAATAGTCGAAGAGAGTTGGAGTATAATAAAAGGAAATACTTATAAGAAAAATAAGCACAATGGAGACTGGAGAGCAGGGTCCTATGGTTAACTAATGGAGATGAAAATACTAAATATTTCCACAATTTTTCTAACCATAGGGAAAATATCAGTACAATTTGGAAAATGCAAAAGGAGGATAGATGTACAATAAGTACATTTAGATATATAGTAGACTTAGGAGTCTCCCACTTCAAAGGATTATACAAAGAATTAGAGAGGGTGAATATCAATGAAATAGTAAATATTACATCCTTCTTTCCAAGTTATGTAGGTGAAGACAAAAATGAGTTGTTGGTTGAGGAAGTATCAAAAGATGGGATAAATGGTGTATTAGCTTTACATTAGAAAAACAAAATTCCAAGGAATGATGGATGGACTATGGATTTCTTCTTAAGAATCTATAACTTGTTGGAAGAGGATTTATTAAGGGTAGTGGAGGACACAAAGAGATTGAGGAAGATTTTGGGTGATTTGAGTTCCACCTTTCTATCTGTAATTCCTAAAAATAATGAGACATGTTCCTTCGATGATGTTAGACCAATATCCCTCTACAATTGTATTTAGAATATCATAAGAAAGATTTCCATTGTTAGGGTAAAAAGTATCTTCTCTAACATGATATCAAATGAACAATTTGATTTTATGAATGGAAAACAAATCCATGAAGCCATAGGTGTGATTCAAGAAGGAATGCATTCTATAAAGATGTGAAGGATGGAAGGCATAATTATGAAGTTAGATGTGTCTAAGGCTTTTCACATATTGAATTGGTTTTATTTGAGACTAATAATAATTCATATGGGTTTTTTTTGTCTAAATGGCTAATTGGATAATGGCATTTCTATATTCTACTTCATTCATAGTTATAATCAATGGCTCGACATTGGAGTTCTTAAGGGAAGAAAAAGGTCTAAGGCAAGGCTTCCTATTGTCCCATTTAATATTTTTTATTATTGTTGAAGGACATAGGATATCAATCTCAAAGAATAGGAGATCAAGCACCTTGGGGGGTCTAAGGTTAAGCAAGATTTTATTCTCGACTATCAACTATTTGTAGATGATGTGTTATTTTTCTATGATGGTTCCAGAAGGGATGTGCTAAAGTTAAAATAGATTGCAGATCTATATGGTATGGCTTTAGGAATGGAAATAAACATGCAAAAGGCATATGTTGTATGAAATGAAATAGAGGAGGAACATGTAAGGACTCTTTAGATCTTTCATTTTCAGACTATCAACTTTAATGTGGGATTTAAGTATCTTGATTTCCTCCTAAAACCAAATGCTTGTTGAAAGTGACGGGAAGTAGCTTATTGAAGAGATCAAAAATAGAACCAATTGTGGTTAAACCATTGGTTTTCATTAGAAGGAAGGTTAACTTTAGTGAATTCTATTTTGGAGGAAATACTTACTTATTGGCAAACAACGACATATATCCCAAAGGGGGTGCTAGAAAATCTCAACAAGAAATGTTTTAAATTCATGTGGATAGGTGATCCAGGTGGATAATGGTGACCACCCACCTATTCCAACTGGCTCCTCTTGACAGTTTTTAGTTTAGCATGTTCTTTTGTACTTCTTTGTAATTGTGGGTTCTATACTTCTGGGGTTGTCTGAAGCCCTACAAATCTTCCAGGTGGATACTGGTGGCCTCCCACCTAATCTAGTTGGCTTATTTTGTATGTTTTCATGTCAAAACATCTTTATGTACTTCTAGGGTCATTTTGGGGCCATAAATAGTGTTTTTTTGGCTCGCCATAGTCAAATTGTAGACAGAGTTAGAGTTTGATGACGTAATGCATAGTTCTCGAAAAGAAATTTCCAACAGGAAATCACGAGCCTAAAATAGAGGTTGTATGCAAAAGTTACGACCTCGGGAAGTTGAGGTACCAACTTACCCATAGGGGGCCACATAACTTTTGTTGTTTCATCTCCTAGGGTTATGTTTTTGGATGTATAGGGTTTTGGAATTCATGAGTAATGTTAAAAAGGCCTATGGAGCCTCATTGTAATCATTTTTCTTAGATGAATGCACGAAGCAGCCACATCTCTTCTTAGAGATAGCTACCACCATTCGAGCAAGTGTTTCAATTCTGCAATTTTACAGTTTCATCCTATTTCATTTATTCAATAGAAGATATTGTTCACTAGATATCTGTGTTGTTCTTCATATATTTGTGTTTATTGTATTCAACCTATTAATCAGTTTGTTCTACTCTTAAATACCAATCAATGGTATCAGAGAGGTCTTCTCTTCATTTATTTTTCTTCGTGCATGTACCTGACAAGATATGGGTACAAGAAGTTGGGACTAAAACCAATCGAGTCATTGCAAGATTGATCATGTTGAGCCTGATAACAACCCATGGGGGAAAAAAAGAAAGATGATGGAGCAGGAGATCCTTTTAAAATGTTTCTCAAGGAATCCCTTGCGCAACAAAAGGAACAAAATGATGGACAACTTCACATAGATCCTTCAACAGTTTCCCACGAGAGAAGCATCTTCATCAAGCAACCATGCAACCCCCTTCAAGGTATAGGTAAATTTTGATATTCCATTATTTGAAGGACTGATAGATGCGGATGTTGTAGATAAATGGTTGAATATTCTTGAAGGGTGTTTTTCAGTCCACAATTTTTCCGATAGGGAAAAGATTACTTTTGCAATCCTCTAGGTCGTCCCCCATGTTAAGGACTCATGGGATACTTACTATGAGAAAAGGGCCATAGAGGAGTCTGCAATATTTGTGGTTGCCCCTACATGGGATTCCTTTCGGGATGCCATTAAAGAATAGTACTACCCTGTTGGAAGCTATGAGGACCAGTACACCAAATGGACCACCCTACGTCAGGAAAGGGACCAGACAGTACTAGATTTCACCAATATTTTCCATACCCTGTGCACCAAATTGGGTATCAAAGACTCTGAGTGACATCTAGTGCTCAAATACCGTGATTGTTTGCATAGATACATTCGCATAGAAATGGATTTTATGGACATCACCTCATTAGGTATGGCTTATAGATATGTTTTCAAGATCGAGCAGAAATTTAAGCAGAAGAGGTGAGAGTTTGGATATGCAAACTCCTCACAACCGAAGTAGGAAAAAGGTGACCCCGACCCACACAACAATGGACAGAGCAAAGATGGCCACTCTCAGGACAACCAATACAAGCCGCAACACAAGAAGGGAAATGAGAAGACGAAGAAGGACACGGGAAAATGGTGTGAATACCATAAAATCCCTTGCCACAACATTGAACAATGTCACTCCAAGCAGTCACTTGTGGTCAAGATGAAGGCTTCCAAGTCATAGGTCGATTCTGACTCTGAATCAAATATAGAAGGAGGGAAGCAGATTATTGATGTTGAAACCAGTGCCATTGTCGCTACCACCAAAGTCCAGCCAAGTGAACCATAAGAACCAAAGGAAGGGGAACGCCTCTTTCACTCACAGATGTGGGTAAAGGGGGTTCATTATCATTTCATTGTCGATAGTGGTAGTCAAAAGAAATTGATATCGCAGAGTTTTTCAAGCGGTTGAACTTGCTGATGACACCACACCTACAACCCTACACCATTAGTTGGCTTCACCAAGGAAGAGATCTTCGTGTCAGCCAACAGTGTTGTCTGCCCTACAGAATCAATCCTTTCAAAGATGAGGTATTGTGTGATATTTCTCCCCTTGAAGTTTGTGATGTTCTTTTAGGACAACCATATTTTTGGAAGCCTCATGTTTTGTATGAGTCTAGACCCCATAGTGTTATTATTACTTTGGGTAGACAATTGTATAGGATATGATAGGTAGCGTCGCCTACCGCTATTTCTTTAATCTCTACTAAGCAATGCAGTACGGTCATTTCACAGACCGGGAAGTTCATATTCTTTTTTATTTGTGCTCACAGTAAGCAAAAGGTCGTCACCACATATGTGGCCTCTACACAAAGCCTCGCTTTGTAACAGAAGCAATTGGATGGGATTGTGGAAGAATATAGAGACATCTTCTCCTCACCCACCAGGGTACCGACGCACTGCCATGTCAAGCATCCAATCGATCTGACCCCCGGTGCACCTCTACCTAATGGATGAGTCTATCGTTGCTCATTGATGGAAAATGATGAAATCAAGCGTCAAATACAAGAGCTTCTTCAAAAGGGGCACATCATACCTAGCTCCTCCCCTTGGGGAAGCCCGATTGTACTGGTGCAGAAGAAGGATATGACTTGGCGACTCTTCATTGATTACAAAGCATCAAAAAAAATCACAATCATGAACCAGTATCCAATTCCCAGGATTGATGACCTTCTTGACCAATTCAAGGGGGAAAAGTTCTTTAGGAAGATTGACCTGAATTTTGGCTACCACCAGGTTCCCATCAAACCAACTGATGTATGGAAGACAACTTTCAAATCTAAAGACGATCTCTTTGAATGGTTGGTCATGCCCTTTGGCTTAAAAAATGCACCAACCAATTTCATGAGGTTGATGGATGATGTATTGAGACCCTTCACCAACTCTTTTGTGGTGGTATATTTTGATGACATCCTCATCTTCAACAGAACTTGGGAGGAGCACATGTGACATATTCAACAGGTTTTAAGAACTATGTGGCAACACAAGCTATATGCCAACTTGGAAAAATGCTCCTTTGGCATGAACAAGTTCCAATACTTGGGATACATTGTTGATGAGCATGGGGTGCATGTTGATCCAGCTAAAATCCAAGTCATCCATTACTGGCCAGCTCTAAGCACACTAACTGAGCTTCAAAGCTTCTTGGGATTGGCCAACTTCTATCGATGATTCGTGTTAGGATTCTCCCATATTGCATGTGCCCTCGGGCAAGTGACCAAGGGTGGTGGCAGGGAAACGTTTGTGTGGGGGAAGGAAAAACAACAAGAATTTGATGATCTGAAGCATTGTTTGTGCTCATCTCCAGTACTCTCCTTGCCCGATCTGTAACAACCACTCAAGATTGAGATTGATGCATCTGACTACGTTGTAGGCACAATTATCACTCATCATGGTCATCCGGTGGCATACCATAGTGAGACACTATCAGATGCTATTAGGAAATACCCACCCTATGACAAGGAAATGTATTCCATTGTACAAGCCTGTCGTCAATGGAAACATTACATTATGGGAAAGGAGATGATCATCCACACTGATCACAAGCCTCTTCATTTCATACAGACATAGGGGAAGTTACAGAATGACCACCATCAGAAGTGGTCCACCTACCTGCAGCAGTTCCATCTCAACATCAAGTATAAGACAGGGAGCACAAATCGTGTCATTGAATGCCTCAGTAAGCCTCGTGTGGATGCACTCACCACTGTGCTCCATTCCTATGGACATAAGGCATCTAAGTGGCCCCAACTTTATCAAAAAAATCCACACTTCGCCACCACTTATAAGCTCTTGTGTACAGGTGCGAATGTCAACAATTTTCACATTTAGGATGGATTGTTATTCCATCTGAGCCATCTTTGTGTTCTTGAAAGTGAGCGTGCAAAGCTGATTTGGGAAGCCCACTAAAGTTGGATGGCAGGAAATTTTGGCGTGGAGAAAACTGTGGATGTTCTATAGAAACATTTTTATTGGCCAAAACTTTGACAGGACGTGAGCAAGTATATCGGATCTTGCACTTCCTGTACCATTTCCAAGCCAGCCATCACAAATAAAGGATTATACACCCCTCTTCCTACCCTCGAGAATCCTTGGGAATACATCTCGATGGATTACATGTCTAGCCTTTAGTCCACCAAGCAAGGCAATGATTGTGTATTTGTGATCATTGATCGGTTTTCGAAGATGGTCATCCTCACAGCCTGTAAGAAGAACATCATAGCGGAATACACTGCCAAGCTCTTCTTTGAACAAGTGTGGGTCCATTTTGGGATACCACAGACCATCATCTCCGACCGAGACAACAATTTCCTCAACACATTTTGGTCAAGTCTCTGGTCACTGTTGGACACCAAGATCACTAAATCCATTTCTTTCCACCCCCAAACAGATGGCCAAACAGAGGTCATAAATCAAATGATTGTGAACATCCTACACATGTACAACTCCAAGCATATGCATACATGGGATGAGAGTCTCCCCTATGTTCAACACAATTACAATAGGGCACTACATAGCTCCACCGATCATAGCCCATTTCAGGTGGGGCTAGGATTCCAACCCTTGGGTCCCATTGATGTTGCACTACCTCTTGCAACCAAACAAACAGACACTTACCATGTTCAGTTTGAGACTAACAAAGCCACCAGATTCATTGAGCGAATTCAACACATCCACCAACATGTCCATGAGATTTTGCAGAAAGCCAATGCTAAGTACAAGAAGTACCATGATCAACACAGGGTACCGCACTAGTTTCAGGTTGGAGACAAGGTCTGGTTACATTTGCAGAAAGAGCGTCTTACAGGGCACCATCAGAAGCTCCACCCACTTCGCTATGGGCATTACACTATCACCAAGGTTATGGGTAACAATGATTTTGAGCTCAACACTCCACCCTTCCTTAGCTTGTACCCAGTGTTCAATGTGGACCTCCTTCGGACATATTTTCCACCATTATTGGACACCTCAGAGATTGCAGAACAACTGACACCAACATATATCAACCCTGAATGCATGGAACAAGCATCCACTGATCAGATAGTGGACACACAGGTCAAGGGCACTCGCCAGTAGAGGATCCAACTTTATCGGGTTGTCAAGGAAGGGAAACTCCTCCACAAAGGAAAGTGGCTCACCCGGGGCCAAATTCAGCAGAATTTTCATCACCTGATGGGGGAACTTAACGGAATGGAGACCATTTCTTCCTAAGGGGGGATGATTGATCCAGGTGGATATTGGTGGCCACCCACCTATTCCAATTGCCTCCTCTTGACAGTTTTTAGTTCAACACGTTCTTCTGTACTTATTTGTAATTGTGGATTCTACACTTTCGAGGCTATCTGAATCCCTACACATCTTCCAGATGGATACTGGTGGCCTCCCACCTAATCCAACTGGCTTATTTTGTATGTTTTCATGTCAGCACATCTTTCTATACTTCCATGGCTGTTTTGGGGCCATAAACAATTTTTTCTTGGATCGCCACAGTCAAATTATAAACGGAGTCAAAGTTTGAAGGTTTAATACGTAGTTCTCGAAACAACCTTTCCAATGGGCTATCACACGCCTAAAAATAAGGTTGTATGCAAAATTTACGAATCTGGGAAGTTGAGGTACCATCTTACCCATAGGGCCCACATTACTTTTGGAATTTCATCTCCTAGGGTTATGTTTTTGGATGTCTAGGGTCTTGGCATTCATGAGTAATGTTAAAAAGGCCTCTAGAACCTCATTGTAATCATTCTGCTCAAATGGATGTGCGTAGCAGCCACATCTTTTCTCAGAGATAGCTACCACCATTCGAGCAAGTGTTTCAGTTATGAAGTTTTACAGTTTCAACCTATTTCATTTATTCAATAGAAGATATTGTTCACTGGATATTTGTGTTGTTCTTCATATATCTGTGTTTATTGTATTCATCATGTTAATCAGTTCATTCCGCTCCTAAATCTGGATCAATATGAAAGAGAGAAAATGAAGGTATCCCTGTAGTTAAACTGGAAATACCTAGCCAAGTCAAAGGAGGCAGGGGATAGGGGCTAAAAAATATCCATCTCATTGGCAAGGCACTAGCTATAAAAATCCTTTAGAGGATAATTTCTAAGGACAGACTATGGAGGAAGGTAACTTTACAAAAATATATAGATCCCTTTTAAATTAAGGAATGGGTGACGCAATAATCCAATTCCAGTCACAATGTGTCAATAGTGTGAAAGGCTCTTGTATTGTATTTTCCTTTGATTGGAAACTAGATAATGTGGAAGGTGGGTAATGGATCTAAGGTAAAGATAGGGGAAGACCCCAAGCATGAAGTGGAGCTAAGGTAAATACAAGGGAAGACCCCAAGCATGAAGTGGAGATGGATTTAGATTACCATGGGAGATGATAGTGAAATTTTAGATCTATGGACTTCATAAGCTAGGGTACACAACTCACCCCACTTATACTTCATTATGGAAATAGTGTTGGAAAACTAGAGAGGCCTTAATGCTGACAGAGTTGAAAGTTGAGTGATAGAGAGGCATTAACATTGACAGAGTTGGAAGTTGAGTGTTAGAGAGGCTATGTTGGTCATCTCAATAAGAACAACATAAGAGGAACCATGCCGAAGGATTCCCTAGTCTAGTCTAAAAAGCCAACCATGGGGGATTACACATCTATATTGGGATACAAGGTTCTAATTGAAGAGATCAGTCGGGAAGGTGTTGTCTAGTGGTGGAAGCCATTGTGGAAGCTCAATGCACCCCTCATGAGTAAAGTGTTAACATGGAAAGTTTTGGTTAGAAGAGACAGACAAGGATCTAGGAGATGCTACATATGCAAACATGGAAAAGAAATCGTTGACCATTTGCTTACCAGTTCTCAATACACAGGGTTGGTTTGGACAGAAATGGATGTAATGACAGGCTGTGTCGGGGGATGGCATGGGTTGACTATAGGGGATTGTTTGAAAAAATTGATGCTAAAAATATATTTAAATAGTTTCATATCACTTCCTCTCTTGGTCACATGGGTATATGGTTAGCACAAATTGCAAATATATTTGAAGACAAAGAGATTCCTCCCTTCAAATGCACATCACAAATTAGAACAATTTATAAGAGCATTAAAATTCTAATAAAGCATATAAATCAGCAAATATCGAAACAACCAGTTATCTAGAAAAGGGAAGCCCATGGTTATTTTGATGCACTAGCCAAGACACTAGAATATATATGGAATAGGTGGTATACTTTTTTTATGATTGATTCTCATTAATTTCAATATAAAGCAAGTATAGGGGGAGGCTCTAACAACTACTTTGAATCAATGGCACTGAAATTCTTCTTAAAGATGATAGAAGAGAAGCTTGCAACATAGCTCCAAGTGTTTGGAGACTTCATTGCGGTCATCAATTGGATAACAAGTAAGTTTAGGATGGGAAATATGCTTTTACAACCTATTCTGGAGAAAGTAAAAAGAATGGCATCGATCTTCTCAACAATCTCTCTTCATCATGTGTACTTGTTGGAGTAATTAACTCCTACGTGTCTTATGTATTTAATATGAGATAGTCATCATCATATTATTAAGATTGTGGTTTTCTAATTGTAATGTAGAGATTATCTCTATGTGAGTGATTTAGGAGTTTTTTAGTTCTAGGAGAGATCTTAGATCCTATTTAGGTGCGTGGTTGAGAGATTCTCTCAAAAAATGGATTGTGTGGCTAAGATAGTAAATCTTTCTTAAGGCAAATCTTGATCTATGTATATGCACATGTGTTGTTTAAATAATAGATTGATGTAGAATAGATTTTGTGTGTGAATAATGTCTCCTCTCCCAATTTCTAAATTGGTATCAGAGTTGGTCTAGGTTTAAGTCCATCGGGGAGGGCCTAAGAATATGAAAGAGATGTAATCTATTGTAGGAGAGTAGATGTATTGTTGTTTGAGTGTGTTTTTTGTGTGAAGATTATTTGTTTAGTGTGGATAGAAGGAGACTGTTTCATTGTGATTGGAGTGGGATTTACTTCCGAAGAGGCATGAAGAGTTGCAGCATTGGTGTTATCTACAACATTTTTTTGGGAGGTCTGGTATTTCACCCGATTGGTACGAAATCATATATGTGCTACATTCAACAATGATAGAAAAGATTTCAATGGCTTTATGTTCCTTGCAACATTTATTACTGCGGGTTTTCTTGTCAGTTCAATTATTGTTGTAGAAGAAGTGGCAAAGTTAAAAACTGTAATTTGTATTGACCTTAGTACTACATACTCCTATGTTGGTGTTTACAAAAATGATCATGTTGAAATCATAGCCAATGATGAAGGAAATATTATGACAAGGAGGAAAAAATCAAAGTCGTATGAAGAAGAGGGACTCCTACTACTAGCATTACACGATTTCAACATATAGGTTTACCAAGGCTAGATTAGGGGTATCTTAAAAGAATCATAGGTGCAATGGAAGCATTTTCATCTTCCGAAGGGGCAGTTACATTAGTTTCATCTCACTAGATTTGTTTTTTAATTAGTAGAAAATTTGTGAGCTAGTGCAAGTGTGTATTCGTATAATGATGATAAAATCTCCAAATCATATGAAGGAGGTCATATTGTAAGATTAACTCAGATACATTTTGTATTTAGACTACTTTCCTAGATAACTGACGAATACAAGTACGATTGGTCACCCATATATCTCGATAGATGGAAGTATGTCCATAGGATGGTCAGTTGTTAGTCTTTGCAATTAAATATTGATTACTTGGTTTGTGTTATGACCCAAGGGGGGCATATATGGGCCTCAAGAGCTGAAATTGGAACCCCACGTACCTTGATCTATCTACTAAATATCCTCCAAGGGGTTCCTTCTAAAACATCGTAGAAAAAAAGTTATAGCAAAAGAAAAGATGTTTGCAGATTCCATTGTCACTGAAAAGAAGATAGATGAAATGAATGTGCAGAGTGAAGGAATACCATCAAATGTGAAACCAATTATGCCCCCCTTGGGTCATAACAGTCTAAATCAATTGTATTTCCAAGAGGGACCAAGTGCAGGTAAAATCTCAGTATGAATGGTTGTGTAGTTGGTTCGGGAGTTGTGGATCTAGGGAACAATCCCTCATTAGTTGTTTAGACATGAGAGTGGTCTCTTGGTGAGGTTACGCGACAAGTGTGTGAGTGTCCAATAATTGAGTTAGGGAGATTTGTGATTTAGGAGAATTCAACTCAGGAGATACACCCTTATGAGGGTTAAGAGAAAACTTGATGGAGTTAGTAGCCTGGCAGATTTCAAAATAGTTAAGGGATGTTGATGAAGATCATATCATAGAGAGATGAAGACAAATACTCATTAAGGGAGGGTGTTGGAGTAATCAACTCCTACTTGTGTTACTTATTTAATATGAAATATTCATCATCATATTATTAAAATTGTGGTTTTATAATTGTAATGTAGAGATTATCTCTAAGTGAGTGATTTAGGAGTTTGTTAGATTTAGGAGTTTGTTAGATTTAGGAGAGATCTTAGATCCTATTTAGGTGTGTGGTTGAGAGATTCTCTCAAAAATGGATTGTGTGGCTAAGATAGTAAATCTTTCTTAATTCAAAGCTTAATGTATGTATATGTACATGTGTTGATTAAATAATAGATTGATGTAGAATAGATTTTGTGTGTGAATAATGTCTCCTCTCCCAAATTCTATATTGGTATCAAAGTTGGTCTAGGTTTAAGTCCCTCGAGGAGGGACTAAGAATATGAAAGAAATGTAATTTTTTGTAGGAGAGTAGATGTATTGTTGTTTGAGTGTGTTTTTTGTGTGAGGATTATTTTTTTAGTGTGCATAGAAGGAGACTGTTTCATTGTGATTGGAGTGGGATTTACTACCGAAGAGGCATGAAGAGTTGCGGCATTGGTGTTATCTACAACAGTTTTTTGGGAGGTCTGGTATTTCACCCAATTGGTACGAAAGAATATATGTGCTACATTAAACAACGATCGAAAATATTTCAATGGATTTATGTTACTTGCAACATTTATTACTGTGGGTTTTCTTGTCAATTCAATTATTGTTGTAGAAGAAGTGGCCAAGTAAAAAACTGTAATTTGTATTGACCTTGGTACTACATACTCCTATGTTGGTGTTTACAAAAATGGTCATGTTGAAATAATAGCCAATAACGAAGGAAATATGATGACAAGGAGGAAAAAATCAAAATCGTATGAAGAAGAGGGAATCCTACTACTAGCATTACACAATTTCAACATACAAGTTTACCAAGGCTAGATTAGGGGTGTCTTAAAAGAATCATAGGCGCAATGGAAACATTTTTACCTTCCAAAGGGAAAGTTACATTAGTTTCATCTCACTAGATTTTTTTAAGGGGAGGTCATATTGTAAGATTGACTCAGATACATTATGTATTTAGGCTACTTTCCTAGATAACTGATGAATACAACAGTTGGTCACCCATATATCTCGATAGATGGAAGTATGTCCATAGGATGGTTAGTTTTTAGTCTTTGCAATTAAATATTCATTACTTGTTTTGTGTTATGACCCAAGGGGGGCATATATGGGCCTCAAGAGATGAAATTTGAACCCCATGTACCTTGATCCATCTACTAAATATCCTCCAATGGGTTCCTTCTGAAACGTCGTAGAAAAAGAGTTATAGTCAAAGAAAAGATGATCATGGATTCCATTGTCACTGAAAAGAAGATAGATGAAATGCATGTGCAGCGTGAAGGAAGACCATCAAATTTGAAACCATATATGCCCCCCTTGGGTCATAACAGTCTGAAGCAATTGCATTTCCAAAAGGGATCAAGTGCAGGTAAAAGCTCAGTATGAATGGTTGTGTAGTTGGTTTAGGAGCTGTGGATCTAGGGAACGATCCCTCATTAGTTGTTGAGACATGAGAGTGGTCTCCTAGTGAGTTTACGCGATAGGTGTGTGAGTGTCCAATAATTGAGTTAGGGATATCCATGATTCGGGATTTTAGGAGTGGAACTCAAGAATTCAACTTGGGAGCTACACCCTTACGAGGGTTAAGAGAAAACTTGATGGATTTAGTAGCCTGGAAGATTTCAAAATGGTTAAGAGATGTTGATGAAGATCGTACCTGTTAACACCCTGTAATTTTCGAGGCTGAGGAAATCAGCAAGGGTAACCACAAAACCACTTAGAGTCAAGGAGCTATCCCTCCAAGACTCAAAGAGGGATCTCTCTGTATGGTTTAACTTTGTTTGGGTTGGATATTAGGCTAGCTATCTAGTTCAGAGTTTGGTTTTTTAAATTGGTTGGCTGGAACAGGTAAAATGGGCCATTGAGCAATGGGGTCACTGGCTTGGTCCAATCAAGACAGTTTCTACAGGAAACATTAAAGGGAAGGATAGGCACCTATGTTGGATCTATTCAAATTAAATGAAATGAATAAGAGGGAGCAAGATGGGAAAGTCCACTAAGCAGAGGAGCAGCCAAGAATTCCTCTACTTAACTTCAGATGAAAAACATATAAACCACTAAAGGCTAGAGACAGAGTGTACTGGACAAATTATGTTCTATTATGTAATGTTCCTGACTTGGCTAGTCTAGGAAACGCTGCTAATGTGTGTGTAGGATCAAAGGTTTACAGCATATAAATGATCATACAAATAATAAACGTGACAAAGGATTGCAAAGTTTGTATTATGATATCTCTGTGGATTACAAAATGGTCGAATGCGGCTGAATAAACTGACAATACTCGACTATATCAATAGACAAAGAATCTTATTCGGAATACAAATAAGGAACTGTGGATGAATAAAATAACAACACTCAGCTAGATCAAAAGACAAAAGGATCTTAGCCGGAATACAAATACACAACTAAAAGATAATACCCAGAATATGGGAGCACTGCGGAATCAATGAAGAAGGATGGAAGACCTGGATGATCTTCCTGGTGACTAGGGTTTGTCTTTCAACACTGAAATCATCCAACTGGTGTCTTCCTCCTGGAATACACTGAACTATCTCTCATGAGATGTGCCTCTTCTCCTCAATGACAAGTCATAATTTGCATAATGTTGAATTAGGTCGCTAACCCTTCCTTTATAGCTTTTTAAAACCCTAAATCATGTTGAAACCCTAATTCACTATTGACTTCCAAAACCCTAAATCACTGTTGAAACCCTAATTCACTGTTGACTTCTATTTTTAGCTCATAATGACTTAAAAGCGCTTTTAACCCTTTGTAGCTCAATGGCACTTTCTGCATATAACACCTGTGACTGGAGTGACCTCTAGTAACCTTGTTTACCCCTTTTTGTCCCTGACTATAGTCTAACGGGGCGGTTTAGACCATTAAGCCTCCTCTCTGGAGCTCCTTTTTGGAAAGGGACATTACAGTCCTCCCTTCCCGAAATTGCTTGTCCTCAAGCAATACCAGTCCAGGGTGCTGCAACACCTGCTCACTCTCCCAAGTAGCGTCCTCTACTAGAAGCCCTCTCCATCTGATCAAACACTCTCTGATGACCCTGCTCCTCAGTTTCCGCTCCCGGTACTCCAAAACCTCCTCCAAAACTAACTCCAATTGTCCCTCCTCATCCAACGAGGAAAGCTCCTCTGATGTGCTAATGAATTGTCCCACTTCCTTTTTGAGGAAAGACACATGGAACACGTTATGAATCTTTCTCCCCTCTGGAAGCTCTAGCTCATAAGAAATCTCGCCTACTCAGTGCATGATCCTGTAAGGACCATAAAATCTGGGTTTGAGCTTCTCAACCCCACTCTTCTTTAGAGATGACTGTCTGTAGGGTTGGAGTCTCAAGAAAACCAAATCTCCAACCTCAAAGCTGCGCTCTATCATGTGCCTGTCTGCACTTATCTTATATCGGTTTTGCGCCATCTGCAGGTTCTCTTTAAACAACTTGAGAATCTCCTGACTCTCAATGATCCAATCCTTGGCCTTGGGAGCTCTGCTCTCCCCGAAGACCAAGTCTACCAAAGTGGGAGCATCATATCCGTACAATGCTCGGAACGGTGTCATACCAATGGACATGTGGAAGGTGGTGTTGTAGCAATGTTCTCCTAAATGTAACCACTTTACCCACGTTCTCTGTTGTCCTCCTACATAGTTCCTCAAATACCCTTCAACCCATTTGTTGACAATCTCAGTCTACCCATCTGTCTGAGGGTGATAGTTGGTGCTAGGTGTCAACTCTGTCCCCACCAACCGAAACAACTCTCTCCAAAATGTCCCTACGAACCGACTCTCCCTGTCACTGACGATGTTCTTCAGCAACCCATGAAGTCTGAAGAACTCCCTGAAGAAAATCTCGGCTACCTGAATTGCGTTGTACTCTGTCGGTATGGTGTAGAAGTGAGAAAACTTGGTCAATCTGTCGACCACTGCATAGATATAGTCCTTACCCTGGACCTTGGGTAGACCCGCGATGAATTCCATAGATATACTCTCCCATTTCTGCTCTAGAATGGGGAGTGGCCGAAGTAGCCCTGCTGGAAGAGCATGCTCTGACTTGTTCTGCTGGCAAGTCACACACTCACTGACGTGTCTCATAACATCCTGTTTGAGGCCCTTCCATGAGAACCTCTCTTCGATCTATCTATAGGTTTTGAAAAACCCTTGATGGCCTGCTAGAGGTGAATCATGAACTGCAGTGAGGATCTTCTTCTTAAGCCCTGAATCTGGTACCAAGTAGACACTATCCTTTTAAAATATGACATCATCAATGACCCTATACCGTTCATCCTGTATCTATCCATCCATCACCTCACAAGCAAACTTGTTCTTGGAATATTCCACTAACAAGTGGGATTTCCAATCTGTTGAAATCTCCATCAAAGAACATGTCGCAGGTCTCATCGATAGTGCATCGGCCACAATGTTCTTCTTCCCCTTAACATAATCTATGTCAAAGTCAAATGCTTGTACCTTTGTCACCCATTTCTGTTGGTGCTCACTAAGGTCCTTCTGCTCAAGGAAATACTTCAAACTGTTGTGATAGGTCTTGACCACGAATTTGCTACCCACCAAATATTGTCTGAACTTGGTCAAGGCATGCATGATTGCCAACATTTCCTTGTCATAAATGGAGTACAACCTCTCAGGTTGACTAAGCTTTCGGATCTCGAATACAATGGGGTGTCCTCCTTGCATCAAAACTGCATTGATCCCTTCGCCAGATGCTTCACACTCTAGTACAAATGGCAAGGTGAAGTCTGGTAGTGCCAACACTAGACAAGTGCTCATGAATTCCTTCATGTGATCAAAGGATTCCTGTGATTTCTTGGTCCATATGAAGGCCCCATGCTTGGTAATATATGTCAGCAGTGCTCCAAGATGAGAAAAACCCCAGACGAACCGCCTGTAATAGCTTCATAGCCCGAAGAAGCTCCTCAATTATGGCACGTTCTTGGGCATTGGCCAATCCAGAATGGCCCTGATCTTCTCTTGGTGCACCTCTACCCCCTGTGCACTGATGATGTGGCCTAAGTAAAGAAGCTTTGTCATACCGAACTCGCACTTGGACTCTTTGGCATATAATGACTGTGCCTCCATGATGCTAAACACCTCATCCAAGTGCCTCATATGCTCTTGCCATGACCGGCTATAGATCAAGATGTCGTCGAAGAAAACCAAGACTGATTTCCTTAACTGATCCCTGAATATATGGTTCATGCAAGACTGGAATGTAGCGGGTGCATTGGTTATCCCAAATGGCATAACCAGGAACTCGAAGTGTCCAAAATGACATCGAAATGTCATCTTCTCTATGTCCTACTCTCGGATGTTGATCTAATGATATCCAAAGCGTAGATCAATTTTTGAGAAGAAAACTGCCCCATGCAGTTCATCCATCAACTCGTCAATGAGTGGGATAGGGTACCGGTTCTTGATGATTTTCTTGTTCAAGGCTCAGTAATCAATGCACATCCTCATGGTGCCATCCGTCTTCAGAACTAATACAACTGAATAAGAAAATGGGCTCCTGCTCGGTCTGATGTGTACCATCGCCAACAATTCCTTGATTGCCTTCTCTATCTCATCCTTGAACCTCCTAGGATGATGATTGGGGGGGGTGAGCATAGGTTTGGCCCCCTTCTCCAACTCAATGGTGTGCTCAAACCCCCTGTCAGGTGGTCTCCCTGGTGGAATTGCCTCAAAGACCTGCTGATGTCATCCCAATAAATTCTTGATCTCTGTGTGGTATTGTTGTCGACCTTTTGAATCCTTCTGAGTAGTGATCAAGCATTCTGCGACATATGCTACCTCCCCATGTCTGAATATCGTCTCCATCCTCTTGGTTGAAACTATCCTGGGTGCTCCTGTCGACATACCTCTTAGAAAAACCTTCTTCCCATCCTAATCTCTAAATCCCATTTCCAAGGTTTGGTAGTTGGTAGTGATTTTTCCCAAGGTAATCATCCATTGAACTCCTAACACCACATCTGTGTCTGATAGGTCAACCACATAAAATGTGTCTCTCACTATGTAGTTGCCTAACTTCACCTCTAAGTTTGGAACTATGTCTAGACACTCCACTGTGTGGCCATCTGCTACCGCAACATCAAACCCCTCAAACTCCTCTGTCTGAAGTGCCTGTCTCGATACTAGTGAAGCGTCGATGAAGTTGTGGGTGGCCCCACCATCTATCAGGGTGATTGCTCATTGCCCCTGAATAATCCCTCTGATACGAAGGGTATCATACTTGGGAACACCAGAAAGGGTCACTATGACTCCTCCCTTTGTTGGTTTCCTCCTGTTAGCCTGCTCTAGTGGTTGTGGGACTACTAGAGGATGGGCTCCTACCGATGTCGGTGGTCTACAGGGAATATGCTCCTTTGCTGGTGCTGAATCCTCCTTTGAACTACTGGATCCACTATCCTACTCCTCCTCTTCACTGTTCATGTTATTTGTTGCTACCTCAATATAATGAATCTCTCCCTTTCCCATGCACCTGTGGCCTGGGACCCAAGGATCTCTACGGCTGAAGCAAAGCTTCTTCCTCATAAGATCTCGCCTAGTCTCATCATCCAACTTATCCTTGCCCTTCCATTCTCTATGGAATGGCTTCCTATCTTGATCCCTCTAGGGCACAAATGGTTTGGATAAATTTTTAGTCTTTGGCACTGAGTCTTCCAGATCTCGAGTGCGAAGGATGGCATCCTGCAAAGTGGGAGGCCTGTATGCCTTCACCCATCCTCTCAAAGGCTCTGTGAGTCCTTCTGTGAATAGCATGATCAGCCTAGGCTCTGATATATCTGTCACTACAACGGTTACCCGCTGAAACTCTGTGATGAACACCTATGTTGTGCCAGTTTGTCTCAACTGGGCTAGATCCCTAAAGTGTATCTCAGGATCCTTCCTGTCAAGCCTGTCCATGAGCCTATCTGTAAACTCCCTATAGGAGATGATGCGACTGTGACCCAATGTCACCATTCCATGATACCACCACTCGTGTGCCTCACCCTCCAAGTGTAAGGTTGCGAAACTGATGGCCTTTGTCTCGGTCATCTGGTTGAGCTTGTAATACATGTCTAGCTTCTATACCCAAGCTCTGGCGATGTATTTGGATGATCCATCGAAAGAAGGGATGGTGAGTTTCCCAACTTTTCGGATGAAATCGAGGTTATTCCCCTTCTGTTGTTGTGGTCCTCCCCTCTACGGCTCTCTGGGGCGGTTCCTAAGTCTGAGTCCACAGTACTCGACTAAGCTCATGTCCTGATGGAAGTCACGACCCAATGCTGCATACTCCTTCCTATACTCTGCAATGTCATCGGCATGAGTGGGTGGCCTTTGTGCTATCAGTGCCAGTGCTGCTAATGGGGGTGCCCTCTGGAAACTAGGAAACAAGGGTCTGGGAATCCTACTCGCTGAGGTGTATGTGCGAGAGGGTGACTGAGGTCTATTACCTGCTCCCGAGTTCCCTTGTGCTGCATGCAAGACTTGTGTATCTGGGGTGCCCACTCTAGCCAATCTATCAACCACCTGTGCCAAGGACTGAGACATGGTCCGTTGACAAGCTAACATATCATTGATAACCTGTATGAAAGCTACCTCTAGATCTACGGGGGCCTTTCCACTGCCCTTTGGTCGCTCATATCTATCTCCTGGCATCCTCTCTACCTCGTGCTCAACCTCACACTCTACCCTTCTCTCTGCTTCTCGGTGTGCCTCTTCCTCTTCCTCTGAGATAGGAGGAAAAGGGGGGAAATTAGGCCTATGCCTTCTTTCCTAATGCCTGTTGTAAGTGACATATTTGTCACCTATGTGTTCACAGCCCTCTGGGTCTTCTACTGCACTCATTGTCTTTAGTCACAGGCTAGCAGGACTAAAGCTCTGATACCACTGTAATGTTCCTGACTTGGTTAGTCTAGGAAACGCTGCTAATGTGTGTGTAGGATCAAAGGTTTACAGCATATATATGATCATACAAATAATAAACACGACAAAGGACTGCAAAGTTTGTATTATGATATCTCTGTGGATTACAAAATGGCCGAATGCAGCTGAATAAACTAACAATACTTGACTAGATCAACAGACAAAGGATCTTAGCCAGCATACAAATAAGCAATCGTGGCTGAATAAAATAACAACACTCGGCTAGATCAAAAGACAAAAGGATCTTAGCCGGAATACAAATAAGCAACTAAAAGATAATACCCGAAATATGGGAGCACTTCGGAATCAATGAAGAATGATGGAAGACCTAGATGATCTTCCCAGTGACTAGGGTGTGTCTTTCAACACCGAAATCAGCCAACTGGTGCCTTCCTCCTGGAATACACTGAACTATCTCTCCTGAGATGTGCCTCTTCTCCTCAATGACAAGTCATAATCTGCATAATGTTGAATTAGGTCGCTGACCCTTCCTTTATATCTTTCCAAAACCCTAAATCATGTTGAAACCCTAATTCACGGTTGACTTCCAAAACCCTAAATCACTGATGAAACCCTAATTCACTGTTGACTTCTATTTTTATCTCATAATGACTTAAAAGCACTTTTAACCCTTTTTAGCTCAATGTCACTTTTTGAATATAACACCTGTGACTGGAGTGACCTCTAGTAACCCCATTTACCCCTCTTTGGCCCTAGCTATAGTCTAATGGGGCGGTTTAGACCATTAAGCCTCCTCTCTGGAGCTCCTATTTGGAAAGGGACATTACATGTTGATTTCCATTTAATGATTAGAAACTGAAAAAACATAAAATGATTACAGAGAATGATAAAACATTTTACATAAGAATATGTACTTCACCAATATAAATGACACAAGAATCCTGTAAATGCCTCAACTGTATTATTTCTATCAAAAAATGGTGTACACTAGCTCCAAAGCTATGACATAACACACTCCAACCCCTCTCTTGACTCTCTTGGGTATACATATAGATACAAAACAACTTTCCCCATCTGAGGGGTCAAATTCTTCATTATAGGAGCAAATCACAAGAAAATCTCCAACTAAACTGAAGACTAGGAAGTCAAAAATTGTTTTCCCCTTTTTACTCTAACTGTTTGACTGACTTTAATGACCCTTTAATTACATTAAAATATTCATGAACAATTCATATACATTTGATTACATCATCTATACACCTCATAAGGTAAACCACGTCTTTGGAATTCGAATTGGGCCAAGGAAAATTGAAAATTTATCGTGCTGGTAAAATTTCCTGGTAAAAACACAACGAATTTTACAGAAACGTAGTGTCATCTTTGAGGGTACTTTTGGAGGTCTTCCCTTGATCATTTTGCCAAAACGGGTGAGTGTTCTAGATAGATGAGGATGTCTACTATCCTCTTGAACCATTAAACAAGAAAAATAGTCACTCCAAGACATCACAAAACTGACTTTTCCACAATTGGTCTAGAAGCACAGCGCCTGGGTGAAAACAGGGGCAGAAAGCAATTTTTCGCCACGTTTTTTTACTTTTTTCTGCAAAATTGATACTGACCTGGCCCACCAATGATATATTTGAGATTTACACTTCATAATATATTCATGCATGCTAAGAAAAGTGAATTTGGAGCCTCCAAGAAAAAGAGTAGCATGGGCTCGTTGTGCTTTTGTACATGCCCAAAATTGTCAATTTTTTTTGTGTTTTCTGCAAAACTAAGGCTCAAAGATGTAGCGATAACTCTCTAAAAATAAAAAAATTTACAAAAATGAGAGAGGTGTCTGTTATTTGGTATGTATGGAACAAAAACCTCCTCTAGTGTTCAAAAATAATTTCTCATTTGTTCACATTTCAATGTTGAATTTGGTCACTAAAAACTGCAGAAGCGTAGCATCCTGTTTTAGGCAACTTTTGGATGGATTTTGAGCATGATTTCTCTGAATTGATGGTTTGAGGAGATAGCCCTGAATGTGTAGAAGACCAATAAACCTTTAAACCTGCAAAAATCCATCTCCATGGCTTCTAAAAAATCAATCTCCCAAAACTACTCCCAGAAACGCAGCGACAAATAGGGGTCAAAGACGAGATGATATGTCTTTAACCATAATACCTGTGCATAAAATAAAAGAGGTTTTTTTATATGAATATTTTTTGGAAATAAAACTCCTTCAGTTTTCCAAGTTTCATCTCTCATTGGCCACAATCTGTCCGGAAAAAAGATGACTAAACAGAACATTTCTAGGAAATGTGCCTTCAAAGATTTTCCAAGTGACATGTTTTGAGTAGATTGTTCTTATTGTGCCAAAGGTGAGTTTCTTGGAATATCTGAGTATTCTTGGATGGTGTTGATAGTTTAATTTGGCCAGTAGGCTGAAAAGCATAAGACAAAATACATTTCGGGATGGTGATGAGATGGAGGTCGATTTTTTCTAATGAGAAATTGCCTTTATTCTTTTTCCTCTAATCTGCTAACTCCCTTTAATGTTGACTCAAGTGATGAATATGATTGACTTTATGATGCCATATCAAATATGAATCTTATACCATGACCTGGATGATGACAACCATGAGCAAGTGGAGGGAGTAGCAGTGACTTGACTGGTAACTAATGACCAAATTTTATTTGAAAATATAAAAATTTGACCTAAGACCTTATTAACAAACTTGAAAAAGCATATTTGATCACTGACGACTAACCAAACTGGCAGACACTAACAGGGGAAAATCCCTACAAAGAAAATAGGAAATCTAGGAACTTTCATGCGAGAAAAGACAGATAGAAACTGAATAATCAGACTTCCTATAATTTATAGGACCCTAAGAGTACCGTAGAAAGATGAAGACAAATACTTATTAAGGGAGGGTGTTGGAGTAATTAACTCCTACTTGTGTTACTTATTTAATATGAAATATTCATCATTCTATTATTAAAATTGTGGTTTTATAATTGTAATGTAGAGATTATCTTTAAGTGAGTGATTTAAGAGTTTGTTAAATCTAGTAGAAATCTTAAATCCTATTTAGGTGTGTGGTTGATCTCAACAAATGGATTGTGTGGTGGCTAATATAGTCAATCCTTCTCCTTCTCAAGACTAAACTTAATGTAAGTATCTATTGTTGATTAAATAATAATTTGACTGTGTGAATAATGTCTCTTCTCCCAATTTCTAAAAATGTACCAAGAAATCAACAAAGTAGCGAATCCTTGTCAAGAGTACTGATGAACTACAATGCAGGATTGCAAGCGGAGGTTAACGATAGAACTATTCCAGCCAGGCCTCCCAATGACAATCAATGGGACTTGAGCAAGACTATGTTCTGTGCACAGGAGCTGTATCAAAATCGGAAGAGTTAGTTTTATTTTAAATGAATTCTACAGGTGAATATTTGTTTTAAACTTTTTTATGAAATCGTGATCTCTGTTTTTAGTAGCATTGTTAAGAGGAGGAACTAGACACACTATGTATCCACTGTGGTCGTTGTGGTTTTCAAAATCTGAAGGGTATATGCGCTGCATGTGCTTAGGATTGCTTCCAACGAAGTGCATATGCAAAAGGTTGCTCCAAGGACTGCAGTATACTATCATGTGGGACATCCTTATCTCCATTGCAGATTTGGGGATTCCAACGTGCTGCATGGAGTGGAGCATAATTTGTTGGAAACGGTCACAACAAATTTTTCATGATTAGGATTTTAGATCCAAAAATTTAGTGTTGATTGTAACTATTCAGTTTAAGTTAGAATTTGTAATTATTCAGTTTAAGTTAGAATTTGTAATGTTTAAGTGAACTATTTAAATAACTATGTTTCTTGTCTGCATTCTTATTGATTGTCTTATGTTAATTTGTGTTTCCGCATTGACAAATTAGAACAAATGGTATCAGAGCGTGAGGAGGACAAGGCTGCATGTTGAGGTTGTATGAATTCTCAGATATTTTTTCTGAGTCAAAGTGATGCTGGTTTAGGATAACTGGGAGCGTTGTTTTCATTTTCAGCGCTGGGCTATACCTATGAAAGGAGCGTTGTTTTCGACACACATATGATTGTTTACATTTTGGAACCTCGGTACTGGAATCTCAGCGCTGGCCTAGGGAGCGTCGTAAAGGTCCCGATCTCCCAAAAGGAAATACTCGTCCCATCTCCAAAAGGAAAATTGGCATGTTTTTTGCAAGAATTTAAAGGTATGGAGGAATTAAATTAAACAATACTTTGGAATTAAATATTGTGGAGCCATTAAAAAGTGAATTTATTTTTTAAATATCTCAAAAGTGGATATATATATATATATATATATATATAATAAAAAGGTTCTTTTATGGAGTACCATAAAAGGTATAAAGTAAATTTAAAAGGTGAATCTTTTAAAGAAGAGGAGAGGTTAGTAAAAGTTTTTTATTTTATTAAACCTTGTAAGGATTATTCTTTCACATACTTTATTGAAAGGGCTTTGGATATTACAAATAATGGTGTATGTTTCCTCTAATGAAAAAGATGTTGAGTGTTAAATTTGAAATTGAAAAGTTTAATGGTAAGAATAATTTCGAGATCTCGAAGATTAAGATGCATGATCTGCTCGTGCAACAAGGCGTGGTGAAGGCGTTTTTGGGAAAAGCAAAGCAGCCCGCGTCCATAACAGACGAAGACTGGGATGAGATGGATGCGAGAGCATTGAGTGCCATACGCCTGTGTTTGGCCAACGATGTATTGTTCAACACTGTTATGGAGAAGACAATAGTCAGTCTGTGGTCAAAGCTGGAAAGCTTGTACATGATAAAATCATTGACAAACAAGATCTTCCTGAAAAGGCAACCCCACAGTTTGCGCATGAAGGGAGGTATGAAAATAGCTAATCATTTGAATACTTTCAATACTCTTCTAGTTCAGTTGGATAGCATGGGAGTGAAATTTGAATCCGAAGATAAGGCAATCACAATATTGTGTTATTTGCCCGCATCATGGGATCATTTTGTTACTTCTATTAGTTTCAGTTCGACAGAAAGTATTGAGTTTGATGATATTGTTGGAGCTTTATTGTCTAAAGAAACAAGGAAGAAATCCAATCTAGAAACCTCTACATCTGAGGCATTGGTGATCAGAGGCAGACCAAAAGAAAGAGGAAAGGGTCAGAGGGATTTCTCTCGGTCAAAGTCGAAGGGTAGAAAGAGCAAGCTCAAGTGTTGGTTTTGTGGAAAATCTGGACACCTAAGAAGGACTGTTGGAAGCAACAACAAGCCTCCAAAGAAGACCCTCCAAAAGAGACGAAGGAAGCAAATACAACTGAAACAAGTTCGTCAACAGGGTCAGGTATGGTTGATGAAGTTTTATCAATTAGTATTGGTTCACTTTATGATCAACAATGGCTATTAGATTCTGGTGCTTCAAACCACATGTGTCTTCATAGACATTGGTTTATTACTTACCAGTCTATAGATGATGGAGTAGTTTACATGGGTAATGACATTTCATCTAAAGTTGTGGGAATTGGTAGCATCTGAATTAAAATGTTTGATGGAACTGTTAAAATACTAATTGATGTAAGACATGACCTGATCTTAGGAAGAACCTAATCTCTTTGGGAGTCTTAGACAAAGGAGGTTATAAGACTATTGTTCAAGGTGGAGTTATGAAGGTCTACAAAGGAATTCTACTGGTTATGAAAGCAAAGAACGTTGGTAACATGTTTCTGTCAGAAGGGAGGACTGAATCAGATCATGTGATAGTGGTATCTGAGGACGACGGTGATTCTGTTCGACTATGGCATCAATGGTTGGGTCATATGAGCGAACAAGGATTAAAGGTATTAACTGGTCGCAAGTTACTTCCTAGCCTAAAGTCTTTAAAGTTATATTTCTGCAAGCACTGTGTTTATGGAAAACAAAATAGGTAGAGATTTAAAACCGGAAGACACACCAGTGAAGGAATCCTAGACTATATCCATTCTGATGTTTGGGGACCATCCCCTACTATTTCATATGGAGGATCATCATATTTTGTAACTTTTAGAGATGATTTCTCTAGGAAGGTGTGGATCTATATGTTAAAGAGTAAGGCTGATGTATTTACAGTTTTCAAGCAGTTTAGAGCTTTAGTGGAAAAGAGCACTGGTAGATCCATTAAATGTTTAAGAACAGATAATGGTAGTGAATTTACGTCAATGGAGTTTGATAATTATTGCAAAGAATTTGGGATCGATAGGCATAAAACCACTGCCTATACTCCTCAGCAAAATGGAGTTGTTGAATGCATGAACAGGACTCTTCTAGAAAGAGAAAGGAGTATGCTTAGTAACGCCAATTTGCAGCAGAAACTATGGGCAGAAGCAGTAACTACAACTTGTTATCTGGTGAATTGATCACCATCAACAACAATAGAATGCAAAATTCTTGAGGAGATATGGACAAGTCACCCTTGTAATTATTATAATCTTAAAGTTTTTGGTTGTGATGCCTATGCTCTAATTATGAAACATCAACATTCTAAATTAGATCCAAAATAAAAAAAGGCTTATCTTTGTTGGATATGGTGATGGTATTAAGGGGTACAGGTTGTGGGATCCTATTGCCCACAAGATCACCATTAACAGAGATGTAATATTTGATTAATCATCTCTCATCAAATCAAATGTAGATGTTCAAATGAAACAACAAGTACCTAAGTATCAACAAATTCAGTTTGAAACCAGTTCAAATACAGATGAAAGTGAACATGAACAAGTTTCTGAAGATGTTCATGAAGAAGTTCCTGCAAAAGAAAACATGGATGATGATGACATTCAACAGATTGTGGATGAACCACAAACTTCCCTAAGGAGGTCTACACGGGTCAGAGTTCCTCCAAGAAGGTATGATGATTTTGTTTCATCAGTTTCTTTAAGTACTAATTATGATGAACCTTTGTGTTATCAGGAAGTTGTGAAGGGTTCAAGTAGTGATAAATGGAAAGAAGCGATGAATGGTGAAATTAAAGCATTAGAGAGGAATGCTACATGGGACCTAGTAGAGCTTCCAAGAGACAGGAAAACTGTAGGTTGCAAGTGGGTCTACAAGATTAAGAAGGGTGTTGATGATAAGGTGGAAAGGTACAAGGCAAGGTTGGTTGCGAAAGGGTATTCTCAGAAAGAAGGTATTGACTTTCATGAGATTTTTCACTAGTTGTAAAGACTGTTTCAATTCGAATTGTGTTAGCATTAGTTGCATTGTTTGATTTGGAGTTGAAGCAACTAGATGTTAAAACTGCTTTCTTACATGGAGATTTGGATGAGGAAATTTACATGGAACAACCAGAAGGTTTCGTTCAAAATCACAACAAGAAATTTGTTTGCAGGCTCAAGAAATCATTGTATGGTCTGAGGCAGTCGCCCAAACAATGGTACAAGAAATTTGACTCTTTCATGGTGAGCTAGAATTATACAAGGAGTGAGTATGATCATTGTGTCTACTTTAAGAAATTGAATAATGGCATATTCTGTTAATATTATGGTAGCTGCGGGAGGTATTTACCTCCATGTGTAAACTTGACGAGAATAGAAGACTCCGGAAAGCAAGAGAAAACCCTAATGAGTTCGCTAATAACCCTAGAAGTCTTGTCAACTCAAGAAGATAATTAATATTAGGTTATTAACCTCCAAGAAAAGAAGTCGGTCATAAATAATAATAATAATATACTGAACAAACACATATCCAGAAGGAGAAGTCGGCCCCAACAAATCTGGCAGAACCACTATAAATACAGGGCGTCAGTTCTCATTTGACATATCTCAGAATTGCAAAGAGCAATTGGTTCGCACTGCAGTTCCCAGTTTGGTGTGCATGTGTGGAGGAGAGCTGCAGGTGCAGCTGCTACTGCAACCAGTTTCAGTATTGGCTTAGACTATCTCTTGGCTAGCGTTTGGACTATCTGATCAACTATTGTTGGTGCGCTATCCTTGGAGGAAGATGCGCTACACCTTGTTTGGCTATCTAGCCTAGGGTTTGCTTCCGGAGTAATTCTCGATCAAGGTTAAGGTGCTCGGAGGGTGGCTTCAGCCTATGGTTGGGTGATGAGGGTATCGTTAATGGTAAAACGAGCACACAATCTTCTATATTCTAACAAGTTATGGGCCCACACCTCCTTCATTCAGTCTAAACACTGGAAGGAAACACAACCGCTAGGATATTGAGCTCGCTGAGGAACTGTCGCTAGGGTTACTAGCAGAAGCAGCTTCCAAGACATTGTCGTTAGGGTTACTAGCAGGAGCAGTTGCGGAAACCATAATCCTCTCGTTGAGGCACCTTAAGTGAAGCGATTGACCTAATCTCCAGACAGATCATTGCGCCCTAACCTAGCGCATCTCCTGATACTCTCAGCAAGCCAAGACATGAATTTTGAATTTCTGGTCAAATCTAGGGTTTGACCAAGTCAAGCAAGCCATGACTAATTCTATGAAGTCTGAGAACAAGTTAGATGGAGCCTCTAACTTCAGAGCATGGAAGACAAGGATTGACCTCATCCTTGCCAAGAATAAAGTGTTGGATATTGTGAAAGGAAAGATCGTGAAGCCAGAGTTTGAAGAAGGAAAAGAGAAGGAACCATAGAACGTTGCAGCTATGGAGAAGTTCAAAGATGTTGACATCAATGCCATGCATATCATAGTGGATTCTATAAAAGACCACTTGATACCCTACATCTCCCATCTTGACTCATCGAAGAAGATGTACGATGCCCTAACAAATGTCTTCTCAGACAGAAACATTGGACAAGTTATGAGTCTGAAGAATGAGCTCCGTAACATGAAGATGAATGATGACAACAACATAACATCATACTTTGTAAGGATCTCCCAGTTAAGAGATCAACTACAAGCTATTGAAGAGATCACTTCAGAAAAGGAATTGGTGAACATAGTACTCAATTGTCTTCCCAAGACATGGGATGCATTTGCAAGGAAGGAGTATCTGACATTTGAAGAACTTTGGACTTGTTGTGCTCAAGAAGAATCAAGGATCAATGCAAAGGAGAAACCTCAAAACAAGTACGACAATCAAGCTTTCATAGCAAGATTCAAGAACTTCAGGACCAAAAGGAAGTTTGGTTCAAGGAGCAAGCCAAATCAGGAAAAAGACATTTCAGAAGTGCAATGCTTCAACTGTAGAAAGTATGGTCACTACAAGAATCATTGTCCTAAGCTAAAGAAAAGGATGGAGAAACACGAAGCATCAATTGTCGAAGAAAAGGAACCTACAAAGAAGGCTAAGCAGGATAGAAGAGACTTCTTCTAAAAAGGTAACAACACTCTTCTTATTTTTATGTACATATCTTGCTTGCATCGTCTCTATACATATCTTGTATATCTATCTCTTGGAAAATAATGTGTTCCAAGAGGAACTATACCTATGGAAGAGAAACAAGATGAAAATGAATATCATTAGATAATACACATTAAAGGATGAAATACAAATCATGTGGAAGCTATTGCAAGATAAGCCAAATCAATCATGAAAAGACTTAGAAGAAGCAAAGATAGAAAGAAGTCAACAATCGAGAGGAAATTGGAAAAAAACTTATGACGTTCTGTAGAAAACAACAAGATGGAAGCATGGACTCTGTTAGACAAGAGAACCAATTATATATTGCAGAAGAAAATAAGGATGCAAATGGAAGCGTGGACTCTGTTAGACGGAGGGAGCCGATTATATGCACTCTTACATGAAGCAAGGGTTAGGAGGGAGCTAATCCTATGATCCATTAAAGATGATGAAATATATATATCCATGGTAGCAGCTATGAAAGACAGTATGTGTTTAGTTGAACCGCAAGAGAAGACTTCTTCGAAGAAAATCCTTAAAGTATTCTTGGTTGTCCATCCAAATTTGTGATCCTATGATGAAAGGAAGAAGTGGAATCTCTAGGGCATGGAATCTATAAGAAACTCCATGAACCCAATAACTAAAGAAAAACATGAAGAAGAACATGAAGATTCCAAGAAAGAAAGAGAAATCATAACAACCATTCATTGCATCAAGAATCACAAGATTACCATCATGATATGAACTCACTAAAAGAAATCAAGCAGAAAAACTGAAAGTCATGATAAAAGAACAAGTGTATGTAAGCCTTATGAATGAAAACATTGCAAGACCTAGAACTAGAGGTTATCTTAGATGGAGGGAGAAGACTATGATGATTACTTGTTCCGGTAAACCAGACTTATCTCTACTTGAGTCATTATATCATCTGCAACATCCATGAGTTGGAGTTCTACATCAAATGAATACAAAGAATGTTCTCCAGAGAAATTGAATAAAGAGCGTATGAAGAGCAATCTCAAGACTTTGAGGCATACCAGAAAGAGACCCTTGTA
>ML822775.1:7955-29741 GCA_009831015.1 Picea engelmannii
GCCGACAGCTGTTGTTATTCTGACCCTTAACCGCTGGCAGCAAAGGTATTAGTCCCCAGCTTTTATTTGATTTATGATTTCCCATCGCAAATGTTGACAGCACCTCGAACGGATCAGTGGACGGCTAATTTAGAATTCCCAGACAGTAAGGGCGCAATGTATAACCTGAGACCCTTTGCATGGAGTCAAAAAGCCATTGGGTATTCGTATTCTACACATCCCGAGTTTTTCGTTTCATTTAATTAACCAAATCCTTGTTAACTGGTATTGTCTGCCACGTCACAGGTTATCGGAGTACTTAACCCCTTTCATGTAGTTCCTTTAGCTATTCATGATGAACGAATGAAATGCTGGTGTAAGGTAAACATTTGAATGTAAGGACCGTTAATGAAATGTTATTACATTTTGCTATTGTAATTGTAATGTAAGGAATGTTATTGCAATGATATTACATTATGTTAATGTATTGTATTTACATCATACTATAATGAATGCCAGGTAATGTGATCTTGATGAACCATCTTATGGTGGAATGAAATGAACATTAATGTGAGGAATGGTTAGTGTAAATATAATGTAAATAATGGGTTGTTAAAGTATAATAGTTAGTGTTAAGACATTTCAAATGTATAAATCATCAGTGTTGAGACATTGCAGCCTAGTTGTTTAATTGCAAGGTCTTTTATTATAAGGTAATGATGCTAGTTTTTAAGAAGGTCATGGTAGTGTATTATGGATACTAACATATGAGATGAAATATGGATATTTGGTACAAGCCCTTTTTAATTATCTTATATTGACACATGGTCATTTTAATTATTACATTGACACATAGTCATGGTCATTTGTTGTTATATACTTACTTTTCAATTTGATGTCATATGGTGGTTTTTAAAATCTGATGTTATTGTATATGTGAGGTTATTATATATATTGACATAATGTTGGTATTTTAGATATGATGTTATTTTTAAACATRATGAWTARTCATTGTTAGACATGATGTTAGTCATAAATATGATGKCATTTATAAACATGAGTTATTTTATAAGTATTTATGCACATGAGGTCATTCATGTATTGAGGTTATTCTTAAATAGGAGGCTAATTAGGAGGTTACTTATTGCATTAACATTGAAAATTTATGATCCTAAATGACATCGAATTGTGAGCTCCTCAGGTTTAATTGAGTGTTCTTATCTTGGAAGGTCATTATCATTTTGGGTGGTTGTTCATTTAAACAATGTTGAAATTGGGTGCTCTTTGTCGAAGTCCTTCTTGTCGTGCGCCATCTGTAAGGGACGTAGTCTACCTTCTTGTTTATGTTGCACTTGATAGTATTCAGTTGGTGGCTTGGTCGATTGTCGACGGGATATAGTCACCTCGGGTAGCCTTAGGAGACATGTCTGTGTGTGTGATTTTTATGTGTGAGGAATCCAGTGCCGTATCAAGAGTCTCTGGCCCTTTAAAGGTAGGGTTCCACTCTTGCGACACACCTGACAGAGATTACTAGTTTCTACCTGAGCAGTCGTCTAGGAGCCTGTCTAATCTTCTTTCGAGAAGACATAAGACTGAAAGCCTTGTTTTTCTGTGCAGAAATAGTAAACTCTGATGTCGGATTCTTCCTTTTGTAACTGTTCTGTTCTTAACACATGGAGTCTTTCTCCTGTGTTCTTACTGTGCACCCACAATATGTCTTAATGTTTGTGTTGTGCGCCTTGTGCCCATGGTCGTATATTGACAGTTAATCGTTATGTGGTTTCAGTCTTCTTGTCTTCAACGTCGTGGTTGCGTCTTTTTGGTTGTCGAATGGCGTCGTACAGTTAAGTGTGTTGTTACTTCTACACGCGCGCACACACCTTAAACAAAAAAAAAAAAAAAAATTCACCTGCATCAGATAGTTGTCGTAACGAGTCAGTCTGTTACACGAACGCTTCCCCTTTCTCTAAATTGGCCCTCTATTGTTTCATGCCCTACAAGTAGCACCCAAAGTTCCGCGATCTACAAATTGACAAGCGGACTTGCGTGCTTGCTGGCTCAACATTTCACTTTTATTTTTCCATGACCTCCAAACAACATTCAGAGCTCCATGATATACAAATTAACACACGGGCTCCAGGGATGGTGGGCTTCAGATTGCCACTGTTTATGGATAGAAATGAGTCATACCACATTTGCATCACAAAAGCTATATTAAAGGGCACAAAATTTCCTCTATAGTTTTGTGTCCTACAAACAACACCTATAGTTCCACACTATACAAATTGACAACTGGACTTGCAAGTTGGCTGGCTAAAAAAATGACTCAGAGTTCCGCAATATACAAATCGAGAGACAAAACATACAACCAAGAACCGAGTAAACTCATGAATCATATTCATAGTCATTGTTTTATGTGCCCACCACCTTCACACCTCTTTCCAGGTATAAATCTTGGCAGGAAAATGGAATATATGTTACAGATGTGAATATATTGGCCCTTCTTTTCTATCTTCTATACTTAGCCAAATATTCGTTTCTCTTTTCCCTAAAATTTATCTTTCTTGTCACTTATTCATTTTTTCTAAAATCTCTGACTGCGCGCATGGGAGGAATTGCGGGTTCACTCTTGCACTCATTCTCTTATATCGCAACACCGACCAACCACTCCCCATTCCATACCTAGACACTTCTCCAACCATGGATTCCCAGTAGGCAGGCTCTAGATTGGACTTCTATTGTTCCATGACCTGCAAACAGTACCATCACTTCCGCGATATACAAATTTACAAATGGAATCACATCATACCCTCTTCCGTATTATGGTCTACCTATCATGCCCTCTTTCATCCTATACATTTTGCACTGAAAACTTCCAAGAAATACAATTTAAGCGTCACGTCCTCACGTCTTCTGTGGAACTATTGTCACCCCATTTTCAAGCTCATCTACCCATTTTCCATACTTCTCCATCTCTTCGAATTTATTTCGCAGATCATCAATTTGGTGGGTTCAAGAAATATTCAGTTCCTAATCATTGTTTCCTGTTCCTGCGCCCTTTTTCAATTAGCAATTACCAGTTATATATAAGATCCTATTTCTAGGCATGAAATTAGCAAGCGTTAATTTGAAACATCATGGAATGTCATTTGCGCGTCATCAGATTGGTCTGTTCACAAAATTTTTAATCCTCTCTTCCAAGAACGAGTCTGTCTGACCATTTCCCTATTCCATACTTATCCACTTTCCCGGAATTCCACAAATATACAAACTGGCCTCTGAACTTCCCCATCATGCTCTCTTTCGTTTTACATGTTTTTTAGTCAAAAATTTCGATACATAAAATTTGACCATGGAACACTCGCCTCTCCTGAGTATCCAAACCCTTGTTTGAATCACGTCCAACCGATTTTCAGACATTGCCATTATTTCCTTGCTCTTCGTCATGTCCATGATATTCACACTTGTCTATAATAAAAGAAAAAAAAATTGTTTATATATATATATTGTTTCTAAATATTCCTTTCTCTCTGCCGTCTCCATGACCTTCGAACTTGTCTATAATAAAATAAAATAAAATGTTTATATATATATATATATATATATATATATATATATATATATACATATCTTGTTTCTAAATATGAAATTACTAACATTTATTTCTAACAACTCATCCTGCACGAACCGTATAGATTGTCATTGATGGGTAAAAGGCTCAAGGAGATCTCCTATTAATGCACATTAAACCAAGATTTGCAGGGGGTTATATTATCCCTTCCGACTGTTGATTTCAAAATCATGAAATTTTGTTTGCACGTCATCGCCTTGGCACGTTCACGAAACCTCCAATCCTTAATTTATCTTTGTCGTACCTGCCACCTTCGTATTTCTAAATATGCAATAAGTAATCTTTACTGCTAATAGTTCATCATGCACCACGCATACAAATTGTCATTAATCAGCGAAAGGCTCAAGGATCTTTCCCATTCATAAGCATTTAACCAAGATTTAGCACAAAGTTACATTATCGGCTCTAAGTGTTCATTTCAAGCATCGTCTGGGGCAAACCAATGTTCTCATAAACCTATGGAATCAGCTCGATAGAAGTTCTATGGAGATACAATGAACATATTCGGGTGCAAGGATTAGAACCTCCAGTGGTCCAGGGCATATTATTATTACTCAACCTTAGTCGCAGAGAACCAAGTAATTTTGACCTCTAGGATTGCTCCTGCAGACTGTGTCCCTGAGGTTTTTGACTGTAAGGACCTGGTCTCTTGGTGCGCCGATAAATTTATTTCGGAAAAAAGAATTATTCCACTGCGGGACTGCTCTTTTGTTTCTTTGTCACCTAGGGTCTTCTACCATATGTTAGGATTGTCGGAGCTAACATTGGCATTCAAAGAAGAAGATTGCAAACAGTTCCTAGCAAAGAATAATAACGGGTTGGACCTCTTACCCCATTTATTGGAAGACTCAATTCTAGTTCCTGAAGATATCAAAAGATTGCAGGTTAGTTCATTTAGAAATCCATTCCGTGAAATTTCCTGGTTTTTTACAAGAATAACTGGACATGAATCCACAACAACTATTTCCCGGATGGCTATCTATATTTTTTATTTCACAGTCAACGAACAATCCATTTTTTATCGGGGCAAGTTAATTTTCCCATGAAATATGTTCCCAATTGTCAATCTTCAAAAGGTAAAATAAATTTTATATGTCGTCCTACTTAGTTTTTGTAATAACACATTGTTGTTAGTTTCCACAATTGTCTCTGTCCAAGAATGTCAACTGGGAATTCGACCCAGTAACGTTCTGGTACCAGGCCTTGTGGAAGAACAAGGCTTCCCACTATTTTTATGAGGTTTTTAATGGCTTCGTGTCTATTTTCAAAGTTTTGTTGTTAGGAGAAGATGTCCCCCGTATACCTGAACAGGCAACTAGTTTTTTGGACAGGAAGGACACACTTGAACATTTGGATAATTACAGTTTGATATGATTTTTTGGCTCCACGGGAAAACCTTCTCTCCTTCCATGTCACATTACAGACACAATGTTTGTTGCAGAAGTAGAATGACAATACAACTACTGGTTGCATCTATTGCAAAAGAAGAAAGAAGAATAGTTCATTCCTCTTCCTTGGAAAGTAGGGGAGTTCGTATTGAAAAATGTCAACAAAATTAATGAATTCGCAGTGCATTCTAGTATCTTCAACCAGAGATATGCTGAAATCATAAGAGGGTTCAACCCCGATAATATTTTTCGACAACATTTACAAACACTTGGCCTAGGAGATTGTTTTTTCAAAAAACACCTACCTGAAAACATAGACATCGGAGGCAACACTCTTGCTTCTGATGCCAGTGACCTAGACATAGTGCAAAGTTGCACAACATTGTACACGCAACAGGGGAAAGGCCCCGATGACAAGAGTGTTCAATCGGCAAATAACACTAAAAAAAGTACGACATCTCGAAGCATCACTCCAACGTCCCACCAAAGAAACAAAGCAACTCAGATTGATTCAAACAGAGGAAGAGATAACGATCATCCTCACTCTAAAATTGATAGTTCTCACAAGCTTCTAGTAGAGAAGAAGAGAAAAAAAAATGTGCGACAGGCGGAAGAGCCGGAAATTCAGAGTGAGAGCATGGAACTTGACACTAATCTGGGTAGCATGCTCTTCTACCTTGATCATCCCAGAGACGCCATCCAACATAGCCATCCAATGGACGTATCCGTTACTGAAAATTTTGATGAAGATGAATCCTTCATGTTCGAGAGAGCTATTTTTGACAGCTAGTCCAAAAAATTGATAATTGAGAAAAAACATGTAAAAAATAAGAAAGGAAAATCTCATTCAGAGGTTGACCTTTCCAACATGCAATCGTCCCAAATATTTCAACTTCACAATGCGAGCAGAGATGCACTTCATGATTTCATTGGAGGCATCGAGCCCGAGAATTCTAGACTGAAGGACCGGGTCAAGGAATTGGAAGAGGCTTTGATTCCTATGCCATTGCTTGTCAATCATTTGGCAATAGCGATGCCTGCCACCCCTGCAGCCAACTTAAAATCCTCCTCTAGCCTCCTTGCATCCTGTAGAGGATATGTTGAGAATAATATCAATAAAATAATGGAATTGATTACCAAGGCGTGGAAAACATCACAAACCATCACTTCACTTGGAACCAGGGTGTAATGTACCTCAACATTTACATAATTTTTTTTTCTTAGGATACTTCATTTCCTATTTTTCGAATTATCATAACCAAGATAACCTTCTTCACCAGAGGTTGATAGATGTTGAGGTATAAGCTTAAGAACCTATGTTTATTGAAATTCCATTCAATTCCTAAGAGCCTCTAGGGGTGTCATTGCCTTTCCTGTCATATCACAATTTCTAACTATACTTTAATATTGATGAGTACAAATACTAATCCCCTTATTCTTTCTTTTAGTGATACTTAAAAATTGATGAGTGTTAATTCTAACCATTCATTCAACCCTTGGTCCCTTTATTTGGCACTAACGAGTCTGTGCATATTCACTATATCTATATGTCTATATACATAGATTTCCTATCGATTAAGTCTTCGATATATAAAGTGTTACATATGTTTGGGTATATCATAAGCATACAGTTGAAAGATCCCTTATACATATACATATATAACCCGAGACATTAATAGTTTCAATGTAAAGGATGTCTAATTTCATGGCCCCTCGTTCAACAAACAATTTGGCGCTAAGGTACAAGAAGGCAAGATGTATTTTCCATAAATGATTAAGGGTCTCTTGATAGGGAAACATTAGTCCAATCGTGCTAGGCCATGGTATTGAGGTCTGATCCTAAGCTATGCTCTTAAATTAAAATGTGTATAGTCCTATCCTTGGTCCACTAACACACTGCATAAACAAGGGTCATCGTCAGTTACAGAGTAGCTGTTATGACATTCTTTCCCATCGCATTTACTCAGTGCGAGAACCAGTGTAGTAACTGTAAAGGTGCATTGATACCTCTGTCCCTCTCCTTAATGAACACCTACCTCGAGACCCACCTGGACCTGTCACTTGCTTTCGTCTCCTGTGAGGGTGTGGTCACTTCCCAAATATCACATGGCTCAATACTGCAATATTAATTGCCTTCTCTCTTAAGCCCTTATGGAAAATTAGTTAGGTTCCATTTCCACTTGGCTTGATCACTCTGTAAGAAGGTCCTGGATAGTGATGGGTATACGCTTTGATGTGAGGGTCAAAGAGATGTTTTACTCTGGTAGAGGCAGAGTACTATCAGTCATCTCCCCACAACCGATGTAAGGTTCTTTTTCAAACCCTATCGTTTATTATGTATGGGAGTTTCCAATTTTCCTTAAGAGTTTTCTTTGTACAAGCACATCTATATTTGCGTAGTGTAGTCTGTTGTAGGGTAACGGTGGTTGTTTTTTGAATGTTGTCGTCCAGGCCATCCCTCTGGGTGCCTATCAGTTTGTTATGTTTATTGTAATATTTCATAAGTGTAGTAGTCTTCCCTTACATATTAAAGACTGGAACGATATTGTTATCTAGTCACTTGCACTCGCGACTTACGTTAGAGTTTCCATCCCTTTACTATCGGGTCGACTCCTGTATGTAAAAACTATGGCCGAAAAATCTGTATGTTTCAGGGATAAGGGTACTGGGTTTTATTTCTTACGTTTTGCGATATACTGTGTTCAAAATTTTGGGCCTTAGTAAGAATACCCCATGGAAAAGTTCTTTATTCTATTATTCCGACTGGATTCTTGCTTGGGGTTTTCAGAATACCTTTCGGCAGTATTTTCTTGTTTGTCTTAATATTTAGACATTTTGTTGTTTTGATTTTTTCAGATTTGTATAACCTATTCTAATGATGGGGCCTCTGATTCTTTTGAGGTACCCATCAGATCATCTTTAGTCCTCTCCTCCCATCCAGTTCCAGGATGCCTCTATCAATTCTGAAGCAGACGACAGTCGATGCTAAGGCCATAAGTTAAGTATATTCTATAACTCCTCGGTATTCTAATTTACTTCTATTTTATTTATCTCTATAAATTAAATGTGAGTCTCATTGACATCTACTAATGAGTTTTATTTTTTCTTCTATTTCCTTGCAGGAGTGGATCATCCGAACCCTCAGATTTTCCTTGGCATCCCCATATGCAAGGTACTCAAGTTCCTTTTGAAAATAATCCGGAATTAATAATACATGCTTTTGAAATGAAGGTTTCAGTTCTAAAATCAGTCATTGCATGGTGTATTACCGTCTCAATTTCTTTCTTAGCAGAAGGATTTATACATTGTACCATATTCCCTCCGAGCGACTATTATGCACTAGTCGAGAGATTTTAATTATTGTTCTGGATTTTTGTTCATACATTAATTATTCATTCAAATACATAAGTATAACCACTTATGTGCTATTCAGCAGTGAGTCTCATGCATTTATGGTTGTATTTTATAGTATTTACATAACTCCAATATGATTAATAGATTCACAATTTCCCTCTATTTCCATTCTCACCCAATTGATCATAGGGTTGGTTTAATTTTCTAGTTGACGACAGGGTTATGGAATTCATATTTATAATTAAGAGAAGGCATCAAGATCTTTAAGGTTTCACGCATCTATATTCTTGTTTTAAAATGTTTTGTCCTTAAATTATTTGTTCCATAGTTTTCTATTTACAATGAAACGTCACAAGCATTTCTTCTAGAGTTCCACAATGTGCTCAATGGGGGCTTATCTGCATGTATAAGTTCTTGTATGTATTCCTATACGTATATGTATTTCTGTATGTAACTCTACACATGTAATTCTTGTTTATGTATATAGTTTGCACAAGTAACTTAGAATAAAATAAGAAAATCTAATCAAGCCACAAAGGCGATCCCAGGGGTGTAATTCCTATATAGATATATGAAAAAGTATATGTATTTTCTAATTTAAATAGTCCGGTCTCCTCCTAGGGTTATTCATTATTAAAAATATTGCGTATTAATTTGGCAGAAATTTCTTAATATAATTGATGGGATCGAGAAGCTATCAATGTGATTATAATTCATGGTCTACTTCCACCATTCAATTCTTTGTTCTGTGTTAACTACTTAATAAAATCTTTATATGATAACTACAACTAACCTGTAGGAGTTTTTACCATTTTCCCACAGAATATTACTGAAAATAAATATACCATACATACTAGAAGAAAATTGTCAGAACTTATTCGATAGTAAAATGCACAATATTACGCTAAATTTATTTTATAATCATTCATATCAGAACGATTCATATTTAACGATAGTTTCAAATAGAGATCATCTGCCCAGAAATATATCTATGTATATGGACAATAGCTTAAGACAAGAGATGTATAAACAGAAAAAGGATAGATGAGCATATATGAACCAAAAAATGGAAGACAATGCGAACAACCATGTTCCTCCCAACCTTAGAATGGAACAACCAAAGTTACTTGTTTCGTTCACCCTTTAACCTGACCATGAATCCATGAGGGTGAATCCTGGAACCTCTCCTCAGCAACAGTCTTTTCTCAGTCACTTCACCTTGCCTCACACTCATAATTTAGTGTTCATAGTAGCAATATTCTAATTCAATTTTCTCGTGCATACTTTTCAGCGTCCTGCCTCCTCACATATGCTATTTATCAACACTAGTCCTTTTTGCCTAGGTCTTTTTTCCCTCCCTTGGGAATTTTTGTAGCTTTCTAAATCCCTGATTTTCAGGGGCTACTACTGGCCAAATCCCTGGTTTGCCACTTGTAACAATCAACCCAGAGGTAGTTCCAACATGTTCCCCACTCATGGAGTCATGGTCAGCTGATTTTAACAGGGTTGTTCCATTTGCCCCCCTACAATAAATATAAAATATTATGTTTTCATACAAGTGTTGAAATCAAATAGTTAGTTGGGTCCAATCACAATTTCTGCCTAAAAGTCAAAATTATTTATTTACAATTTACCAAGTTTAAAATTTGGAATTGCCCTAAATGGCAAAAATTTTCAAATTCAAATTTACAAAAAATAGAATAGTTTTCTAACAATTTTTTTGAATTTTTAAATTACTTTTATTTTTGGGGATGTCACATCCTTTCCCCCTTCAATAAAACATTGTTATCGGTGTTCGTTCCCTTCTTGGAATAGGATTGGATGAGATTTCTGCAAATCTCCCTCCAACTCCCAAGTGGCCTCCTCAGGGATAAAGTTCTTCCATTGCACCTTTTCCTGAGCGACGGCTCTGTTCCGAAGTGTTATTTCTCTCCGGTCCAGAATGCATAAGGGTTCCGCCTGGAACTCGCCTTCTGGTTCCACCTGCACCAAGTTCCAATCAATTATATGAGGAGGCTCATGGACATACTTTTTCAACAAGGAAACATGAAATACATTATGAATTCTTAGATTAGCTGGAAGTGCAAGTTGGTATGCTATGGGTCCAATTCGAGCTAATATTTCAAAGGGCCCACAAAACCTCGTTGCCAATTTGGCACAGTTCCCGAGTTTTAGTGAACTCTTTCGGGCTTTGACTTTTAAGTAAACATGATCACGCACTTGAAATTCCAAGTGTTTTCTTTTTTGGTCCACATAACGTTTATGTCTGTGCTGTGCCTCTTTTAAGTTTTGTTGCACCTTTCTTACTATACTTTTCATTTCATGGAGCATTTCTAGTCCAATCATGCGTCTATCAACCAGGTCAACCCAGCTAATTGATGTCGTACACTTTCTGCCATACAGTACCTCGAAGGGGCTCAATTTAGTTGAAGTTTGGTACCTATTGTTATACGTGAATTCTACCAAGTATAAGTAGTCTTCCCACTTACTTGGTAAATCATGCTGGAATTCAAATTAGTATTTATCCCTACAAACAATTCTTTCCAAAAAGTGGACATAAATTTTACGTCTCTATCTGAGATCACCATTTTAGGAATACCATGCAGTCTAAAAATTTCCTTCATAAATATTTCAACGATGTTTATAGCTTTAAAAGAAGATTTCACAGGAATAAAGTGTGCAGACTTACTGAGTTTATCGATCACAACCAGAATAAAGTCATTTTGTTTCTGAGTTTTGGGAAAACCTGTTATAAAGTCCAGTGATATGGTCTCCCATTTCCATTCTGGCACTGGTAAAGGCTGTAATAGGCCAGCTGGATGCTGGTGTTCGGCTTTAACCTATTGACAATCTTGGCACCTAGCCAAGTATTATGTTGTTTCACCCTTCATATTAGGCTAGAAAAATAGTTTTCTAAGTGTTGTTATCGTTTTCTGGTAACCTGGATGGATAGAATATGGTTTCTTATGCACTTCGCCCAAGATTATTAACTTTAACTCTGCTGCATCTGGTATGTGAAGTCTGTTTTTAATTCATAGTAGTCATTTCTTGTCGATACTCAGATCTGGTTTATCTGATTTTGCAGTGTTGTTTTGTAGTTCTGTCATTATCTTAGTGTAATTTTTGTCGTTAATACGTGCCGTTCTTATTCTTTGTTCCAAATCACTTTCTTCCCTACTGATATTTATCTCAAATAACCCATGGACTCTTCTGCTTAAAGAGTCTAGTACCTTGTTTTCTTTACCCTTGATATGTCTGACCTCGAAGTCAAATTCTCTCAAGAAGGCTAGCCATCTTGCTTGTCTTGCATTAAGATATGGTTGTCTAAACAAATATTTCACACCACTATTATTTGTTAATAGTATAAATTTTCTACCCATTATGTAGTGTCGCCACATTTTTAAGGCGTGTATTACTGCTACCAATTCCAAGTCATGAGTAGCATAATTTTCCTCATGTTATTTTAATTTCTGGGACTCATAACAAATTACATGTCCTTCTTGTGTTAGTACACCCCCTAGTCCTTCTTTACTTGGATCAACACATATGGTAAAGTCTTTGTCTTGTTTTGCTACCTTCAATACGGGTGCAGTTGTCAATAATTCTTCCCGCTTGTTAAAACTATCTTAACACCTCTGTGACCATTTAAACTTGGTTCCTTTCTTTTGTAATGACATGATAGGGTAGGCTATCTTGGAAAACCCTCCTATAAATCTATGATAGTATCCGATGATTCCCATGAATGACCGAATATATACCACATCCTTAGGTATTGGCCACTCCGTGATGGCTTTTATTTTCTCAGAGTCTACGACAATGCCTTCTGTTAAAATTACATGTCCAAGATATTGTATTTTATTTTGATAAATGTCACACTTATCAAATTTGGCGTATAATTTGTGTTTCCTCAGCATTTGCAGAACTACCCTTAAGTGTTCTTCATATTCTTCCTTTGTTTTAGAATAGACCAGAATATCATCGATAAATACTAGTACGAACTTGTCCAAGTATTGACTGAAAATACTGCTCGTTAGGCACATAAACGTGGTTGGTGCGTTAGTGAGTCTGAAGGGTATGAATACGAATTCGTAGTGTCCATATCTTGTTCGAAAATCTATTTTTATTATATCCTCATCCTTTATTCTAACTTGCTGATAACCGGATTGTAAATCCAATTTTGAAAATATCTTAGCCCCTCCTACTTGATTGAACATGTCATTTATCCTAGCTAAGGGGTACTTGTTCTTAATATTCATTTTATTCAATTGTCTATAATTGATACAAAGCCTCAAAGTAAAGTCTTTATTTTTCACAAAGAGGACCGGTGCCCCCCATGGTGAAACACTCAATCAGATATACTCTTTGTCTAACAATTCATGTAATTGTATTTTTAATTCTGTTAGTTCTGGTAGACTCATTCGGTAAGGTGCTTTTGAGATAGGAGCTGAAACAGGTAGCAGATCTATGGAGAAGTATATTTCCCTCCTAGGAGGTAATTCTGGTATCTCATCCACAAACATGTCTCTGAATTTGCATAGGATAGCAAAATATTCTAACTCTGGCTTATCTATCTTTTTTAGAAGATTTGTTATTTGGATGGCATAAAATTGACATCCATTTCTCATACATTTCTTAAGTTGCATTGTTGAAACTTGTCTAACTGATACAGGTTTTGGTATACCTTGGGTTGTCCTAGTAGTGCCAACATCATCTTTATAGTTAAGTGTCTTTGTATAACAGTCTAGTACCTCTTTGTGTTTTTCCAACCAACATTCTGATAATCATATCATAAGATCCTAGTGGTAGGATGTTTAGATTTGTTCTTATGTTTTTCCCATCTAAGCTGAACTCGAAATACAAAATAAAGTCAACTACTTTCCTTTTTGTTCCTGTTGCTAGTTGTACTAGCCATGATTTTGTGTGCTTCAGTTGCTTAAGTTTATTTGCCTCTACTACATCAAGAGTAATATAAATTAACATAGCTCTAGGGTCAATTAAAGAATAAATTCGAGTGTTTTCGATTTTACCTTTGATTTCTACCACAAAGGATTGGTGGTCATCTTGCCAACCGTCTATGGCTGCATTTATCCGATGCAGGCTTTTGCCTACATCTCCCACCATTGAGGCTTCCTGCAAATTATGAACAACAATTATGTTTTCTAAATTTAAACGTGGACAGTTCCTCCTTAGATGAGGTTCTCCACATTCCCAACACTTTAGTGGTTCGCGAGGGTTGTCCCCAAAATTCTTCATTCCCAGATTTACTGGTTTTTCGTTGCCTTGCGTATTCAGATGGTTGGAGTGAAAATCCTTTCTCGGAAAGCTTTTTGTTGCATTATGATAAGGAGCTGGTTGGTATCCCTTCTTTCACTAATTCATTTGATCTTGTTTCTTATCCTTCCAGGTTTTGGGAAACTCTTCCCGTTGTTTGTATTGATCGTAGCACATTCGTGCTTTCCTGAATACTTTACTCAAGGACATAGGTTTTTTAAACTCAATTCTGTCCATGTAGGACTATAGTAAACAACTTAAGAACTGCTGGATTTTTACCTTATCCTCTCGAATGTAAGGTACGAACCTTAATAATTCCAGGAATTTATTTATAAGGTCCTCCATTATCATATGTCCAAGTCTTAGTTCATAAAATTCTTTTGTTTTTCTTTCATAGTAGCTTTCAGATAGGTACTGTTTCTTGAAATATTTCTTAAAGTCGGACCATTCCATCTATTTCTCCTTTAGGCCATTGGCCAATTTCAAGTCTTTCCACCAAATTCGAGCCTTCCCTTTCAGATTGTATATGGCCATTATGACCTTCATATTGCTGGAATAGTTATATATCTGGAAGTACTTTTTGATGTCCAATAACCATGCCTCTACTTCTTCTCCTATTTTGGATTCTCCATCAAAGACAGCTAGTTTAATTTTATTGAATTCTCCTTCAAGGTGGTCTACGTGTTTTCTCTTTCTGTCTATTTTGCTTTTGTCCTCAGCTGAAGGTGTACCTTCAGACAAAATGTCTCATTTTTTCTATTTCTGGTCCCGAGTTCTTGGAATCTCTCTTGCTGACTTCTTCGTCGTTATTATCATCCTTTGGGATTTTCTTGGTCACTATACTGCATAGCAGGACTTCATTTATTTATTGTTTTTCCTACTGAGCTTTATTTAGTTTTTCATTGTCGGCTTTGAAAACCCTGAAGTTCGACAATGAGATTCCTCAGTGTTTCCAGAACTTCAGTAGGTGAACTTTCGTCACTATTCTGTCTCTAATTTCCAAGAGGTCTTTGGCCATGTTTCCCGTAGATTATGATTTCCATGTCGTCATTTATTGCTACCATGACTAACACACAAAACAGAAAAGGTTTTATGTTTGTAACAATAAAGGTTTTTATTATCTTTATAAAAACAGAATTATACATTTAAATAAATCAGATGGCCCCATTCAAGGTCCAAGTGTTGTAGCTTGTAGCTCTAATACCATATGTAATGTACCTCAAAATTTACATAAAAAAAAAAATCTCAGGGTACTTCATTTCCTATTTTTTGAATTATCATAACCAACATAACCTTCTTCACTGGAGGTTCACAGATGTTGAGGTGTAAGCTTAAGAACCTATGTTTATTGAAATGCCATTCAATTCCTAAGAGCCTCTAGGGGCGTCATTTCCTTTTCTGTCATATCCACATTTCTAACTATACTTTAATATTGATGAGTACAATTACTAATCCCCTTATTATTTCCTTTAGTGATACTTTAACATTGACGAGTGTTAATTCTAACCATTCATTCAACCCTTGGTCCCTTTCTTTGGCACTAACGAGTCTGTGCATATTCACTATATCTATATGTCTATATACATATATTTCCTATTGATTAAGTCTTCAATATATAAAGTGTTACATATGTTTGGGTATGTCGTGAGCATACATTTGAAAGATCCCTTATACATATACATATATAACCCAAGACATTAATAGTTTTGATATAAAGGAAGTCTAAGTTCATGGCCTCCCGATCAACAAACAATTCGGCTCTAAGGTACAAGAAGGCAAGACGTATTTTCCATAAATGATTAAGGGTCTCTTGATAGGGAAACATTAGTCCAGTCGTGATAGGACGTGGTATTGAGGTTTGACCCTAAGTTATGCCCTTAAAGTAAAATTTGTATAGTCCTAGCCTTGGTCCACTAACACACTGCATAAATAAGGGTCGTTGTCAGTTACAGAGTAGATGTTATGACATTCTTTCCCATCGCATTTACTCGGTGCGAGAACCAGTGTAGTAACTGCTAGGGCGCATTGATACCTCAGTCCCTCTCCTTAATGAATACCTACCTCAAGACCCACCCAGACCTGTCACTTTCTTTCGTTTCCTGTGAAGGTATGGTCACTTCCCGAATATGACATGGCTCAATACTCCAATATTAACTACTTTCTCTCTTAATCCCTTTTGGAAAATTAGTTAGGTTCCATTTCCATTTGGCTTGATTGCTCTGTAAGAAGTTCTTGGGTAGTGATGGGTATACGCTCTAGCGTGAGGATTGAAGAGATGTTTTACTCTGGCAGAGGCGGAATATGATCGGTCATCTCCACACAACTGGTGTAAGGTTATTCTACAAAACCTATCGTTTATTCTATATGGGAGTTTCCAATTTTCCTTAAGAGTTTTCTTTGAACATGCATATCTGTATTTGTGTAGTGTAGTTTGTCGTAGGGTAACGGTGGTTGTTTTTTGAATGTTCTCTTCCAGGCCATCCCTCTGGGCACTTATCAGTCTGTTATGTTTATTGTAATATTTTATAAATGTAGTAGTCTTCCCTTACAGATTAAAGAGTGGAACAATATTGTTATCTAGTCACTTGCACTCACGACTTAATTTAGGGTTTCTATCCCTTTACTGTTGGGTCGACTCGTGTATGTATAAAATCTGGTTGGACAATCTATATGTTTCAGGGATAAGGGTATTGGGTTTTATTTCCTACGTTCTGCAATATACTGTGTTCAAAATTTTCAGCCTTAGTAAGAATACCCCTTGGCAAAGTTCTATGTTCTATTGTTTTGACTGGATTATTGCTTGTGGTTTTCAGAACACCTTTCGGTAGTGTTTTCTTGTTTGTCTTAATCTTTAGACATTTTATTTTATTTATTTTTTTAAGATTTGTATAATCTATTCTAATGATGGGGCCTCTGATTCTTGCGAGGAACCCATCATATCAACTTCAGATCTCTCCTCCCCTACAGTTTCAGGATGCCTCTGTCAATTCTGAAGCAGACGACGACCGATGCTAAGGCCCTAAGTTAAATATATTCCAGAACTCCTCTGTATTCTAATTTACTTGTATTTATTTATCTCTGTAAGTCAAATGTGAGTCTCATTGACATATACTAATGAGTTTTATTTTTTCTTCTATTTCCTTGCAAGAGCGGATCATTTGAACCCTCGTATTTTCCCTGGCATCCCCATATGCAAGGTACTCGAGTTCCTTTTGAAAATACTCTGGAATTAATAATCCAGGTTTTTGAAACGAAGGTTTTGGTTCTAAAATAAGTCATCGCATGGTGTATTACCATCTCAGTTTCTTTCTTAGCAGAAGGATTATAGACATTGTACCATATTCATTGTGAGCGACTATTAAGTAGTAGTCAAGAGATTTTAATTACTATTGTGGATTTTTGTTGATACATTAATTATTCATTCAAATACATAAGTATAACGACTTATGTCCTCTTCGGCAGTGAGTCCCATACATTTATGGTTGTATTTTATAGTATTTACATAACTCCAATATGATTAATAGATTCACAATTTCCCTCTATTTCCATTGTCGCCCGATTGATCAAAGGGTTGGTTTAATTTGCTAGTTGACGACAGGGTTATGGAATTCATTTGTATAATGAAACGAAGGCATAAAGATCTTTAAGGTTTCATGCATCTCTGTTCTTGTTTTAAAATGTTTCGTCATTAAATTCCTTGTTCAATAGTTTTCTATTTACATTGAAAGGTCACAAGCATTTCTTCCAGAGTTCCACAATGTGCTTGATGGGGGCTTATCCGCATGTATAAGTTCCTGTATGTATTCCTATACGTATATGTATTTCTGTATGTAACTCTACATAATTTATTCTTGTTTATGTATATAGTTTGCATAGGTAACTTATAATAAAATAAGAAAATCTAACCCAGCTGCAAACGCGATCCCAGGGGTTTAATTCTTGTATAGATATATGAAACGGTATATGTATTTTCGAATTTAAATAGTCTAGTCTCCTCCTAGGGTTATTCATTATTAAAAATATTGCGTATTAATTTGGTAGAAATTTCTTAATGTAATTGATGGGATCGAGAAGCCATCAATGTGATTATAATTCATGGCGTACTTCCACCATTCAATTCTTTGTTATGTGTTAACTACTAAACATAAATATACCATACATACAAGAACAAAATTGTCAAAACTTACTCGGTAGTAATATGCACAAGATTATGCTAAATTTCTCTTTTAATCATTCAGATCATAATGATTCATATTTAATGATAGTTTCAAATAGAAATCAATTGCCCAGAAATATATCTATGTATATGGACAACAACTTAAGACAAGAGATGTAGAACCAGAAAAATGATAGATGAACATATCTGAACCAAACACTAGAAGACAAAGGGAATAACCACGTTCCTCCCAACCTTAGAATGGAACAACCAAAGTTACTTGTTTCGTTCACCCCCTAACCTAACCATGAATCCATGAGGGTGAATTCTGGAACCTCTCCTGAGAAACAGTCTTTTCTCAATCACTTCACCTTGCCTTAGCATTTAGTGTTCATAACAGCAAGAGTCTAATTCATTTTTCTCGTTCATACTTGGCAGCATCCTGCCTCCTCACATATGTTATTTATCAACACAAGTCCTTTTTGCCTAGGTCTTTTTTCCCTCCCTTGGGAATTTTCACAACTTTCTAAATCCCTGATTTTCAGGGGCTTCTATTGGCCAAATCCCTGATTTTCCACTTGTAACAATCATCCCAGAGGTAGTTCCAACATGTTCCCCACTCATGGAGTCATGGTCAGATGATTTTAACACGGTTGTTCCATTTGTCCCTCTGCAATAAATATAAAATATTATGTTTTCATACAAGTGTCAAAATCAAATAGTTAGTTGGGTCCAATCACAATTTCTACCCAACAGTCAAAATAATTTATTTACAATTTACCAAATTCGAAAATTGGAATTGCCTAAATGGCAAAAAAATTCTAAATTCGAATTTACCAAAAACAGAATAGTTTTCTAACAATTTTTTTGAATTTTTAAATTACTTTCATTTTTTGGGATGTCACACATGGCACATAGTTTGCTCAAACATTTGCAGACAAAGTTAAAATATGAAGAAAAATTCTATTTAAAGACGATCCTTCATTTTGGCACCATTGTCAACAATATGACAGAAACAAAAAGAAGACAATAAGATCTTCCATCCAAAAACTGGATTGATCAATTAAATGCATGCTCGAAAGAAAAAGTGAAGAACATGCATCTCATTCTTTGTGAACAAGCCATATCAAAGAAAGATAAAGTATTCACAAGACTCTCAAGAATAAACTTAGCCGAAAATACCAACAACTTCCAAGACCCCGACTTAATCGCAAACTCCTTGCTCTTAACTAGGCAAGAGTTCGATAAACACGTTGATATGTTTAAGGCGTTGTCTCTAGAAAAGTTTTACAACATCCTTGAATATGATCAAGCTCATGTCGACGACAACTATTCAGTACAAAATGATGAAATTCATCAGGCTCTGTGTAATTTTTCTATCGAATTCCGCGAATTAGAAAATGATCTTTTCAACATAAAAATCCAGAATGAGATCAACAACACCCCAATGAGAAGCTACATTGAAGAATGGATCAAAAGAGAATTGAAGAAGGCCGACATCAATGAAACGACAGCTGCAAGAAAATAGCCAAAGGGCTCATATGTACCATCACTGTAAGTCTACTAATCGCATCTTGCTTTGTTTATCAACCAAGTTATTCCATTTTTTTAAATGGAAATGTCTAGGAAAACACTTATACATTTCAATTTATTTTTTTTCCAGGTATTGCACTCTATCTTCTTTCTACAGTCCTGTTTCTTGTAGATATTTCTCTAATGGTGAGCGAGAGCCCCAATCCTAGTCTACATGAAAAACACATTGAAATTTCTATTAATATGTAACGACTTTTATTTTTATATATATATTTTAAAATTATGTAACAAACTTTTATATTTTAACATATTTCTATTATCTCCTTTTAAATTTATGCCTTCATACATTTTTATCTTTCACCAGTCTATATGACAAACAAATTTGTATTTTGTTATATACTTTCAAAAAATAAATGGTGCTCTACATGCCAAGCTTGCATGGATAAATTTTCAAATTTTTTCTTCTACTATGAATAAATTGTATTTTGTTATATACTTTCAAAAAATAAATGGTTCTCTACATGCCAAGGGTCATTTATCTACCTATCTACATGTGCTTCATGTTGTTTGTCACAACATTTCCATGATATACATGTTCAACACAACATTTCAGTGATATACATTTTGCACCGAACACTTCCATCATTTACAATTAGACCTTCATGATTTCTCCATTGTACCCTTCCAATCACTAAACTAAGAGTAATATTTCATTATAGTTTTGCTAGCAAACTCAAGACCTTTTGTTTCATTCCTTTCATTTTAGGTAAAACCCAACATCATGTTAAGTAGGCCGAAGACGCTTGCACTCCTGAGACAGGAGGAGACTATTCCTAATCTTCCAGACGGTGTCATTCTACAATGCTTGCTTAGAGTGCCGTATAAATCGCACTCTCAGCTCAAAGCTGTGTGCAGAAAATGGAAAGATATAGTGAACAGGCTCGACTTCTATAAGGACCGAATGACCTCTGGAGCAAGGGAAGAGTTGATCTGTATGATTCAGTATTTCAGACTTCCAATTCCAAACATTAAATATAAGCTCCAAACATTAAATATAAGCGGCACAAATGTATACGGCGCTATCCCTCCACGTACCTGCAGAATAATATTATTGTACCCTGTCAGGTACTCCTGGGCAATGCTACGTCGCATTCTCGACATCCGTACTGCAGTTCCATTGTAATGTAAGGGTGTTTGTGTTAATGGCAGAGACGACCAAAAGGCTTTGCTCGCAGTAGAGCCTTACAATGTAGAACAAGACAAGTGGGAAATTCTACCTCCAACGAGCCAACAACTAGGAAGCTGTCATGGAGTTTTTCTGGGAAAAAGATTCTTTCTATTAGGAGAATATGGAAACAATGCAGAATTTTTTTATCCAAATACGAGACTGTAGACAAGGATGGATGACATGTGGAAATTCACAATTCTAAATTTTTATAAGCCCCTCCCTTTTCAAAATTCACAATCTTTATAAGGTTCAAATTTTTTTGGACACTCCGTTTACATTTTTTAACGTCTACTTTTTCATGAAAGAGAATGAATTTGTTAATTGGATAATATCTCTTTCAACGTTCACTTTTTTTTATAACGCTCAGTTTTTCATCATATATATTGACTCTGGTTATTTCACGGACGATTCCTAATTTTTCATGTATGATGGTACCCTTCAAATCACTCAACCAGACGAACAACAAGGTAACACAGAAAAAATTCATTATTGTTTTCTTAGCAGATTCTATAACACAGTGATACGTTGAACAAATTTTTGTTAGTCATGACTTACTTTTTTATTTTATTCATGCCATTTCAGGGAATACACAACATCATGCTACGTAGATCAAAAAGACCGGCACCGCTGCGACAGGAGAAGACTATTACGACATCATTAGACAGTGCTTGCTTAGAGTGCCATAGAAATCAGGCTCAAAGCTGTGTGCAGAAAATCGAAAGAAATAGTGAGTATGCCCGAGTTCTATAAGGACCGAATGACCACTGGGACATGGGAGCACTTGATATGTATAATTCAGTATTTCACACCTCCAATTCCAACCATTAAGTATAAACGGCGCAGATATAGAACTGAACGTTCCTGCCGAATAATAGTATTGGACCCTGTCAGATATAACTGGGCAACGCTACCTCAGATTCCCGACTTCCCTACTGGAATTCCATTTTCCTGTAAGTGCGTTTGTTTCAATGGGAATCTAGTTCTGATCGGCGGACGGCATCAAGAAAACTTGGAAAAAACGTAGTTTATATTTTTTATTTCGTCTCCGCCAAATGGCCTCGAGGAGCCGACATGTCCACGAGAAGGTACGGCTTCGCCTGCTCTGTCTCTTCCTCCACCGAGCTTATCTACGTTGCGGGAGAGAATGAGGGCCAAAATGCTTTGCTCACAGCAGAGGCTTACAACGTGGAAGAAGACAAGTGGGAAATTCTGCCTCCAATGAGCCAACAGCTAGGCTATTGTCATG
>ML822775.1:31845-42612 GCA_009831015.1 Picea engelmannii
GCGATTTCGCGAACCCCGATAGCGAGAGGTAACCCCACCAGTACGAACCCACGTACCTCGGGATATCGGAGTTCGGGACTTCGGGGTTTTTAATACCATGAACCACTGGAATCGTGGATTCGCGATCTGCGAAATCCCGATGGCGACGTGGCAGCTCGAACCCCGGGCGTTAATGGGATACACGTGGCGCCATAGCATCATATCGAGCGTTCGACGCTCGGAGGTTTGTGGGAGGAGTGAACATGACACTTAAATCGCCGATTTTCCGACCGGGAAATTCCCGATAGAGATGGAAGCGTTGACCCTTGACCATCGGACTTCGGGACTTGGAAGGTCCTATGCATGGTGCAACAGGGATCGCGAACTCCCGACGGAAGAAGTTCCGAAGGCCGACGATGGTTGATGTTGTTGTCTCAGTTAGGAATTAATTTTCTTATGGTTAAAAACGATGTTTAAAATTTTTAGGTTGTTACAAATTAACAATGAAATTGGATGCCAAGAACGCCATCGTTTTTTTACCAGGGAGGATGCTTATGGCCGCGTGGATTCAGCCTCCCTCAGCGTTTCAACTTCCCACCTCCCCGGACGCTTATGGCCGCGTGGATTCTCTCCGCGTTTCAATTTCCCACCTATGTTTATTAAAAGTTTGATTTTTATAGTTTTGAAAATTGCAGAGACATGAGGCAGCGGTAGGTTCCTAGTTGAACTCCTCTTTGTGTTTTAAAGCACAAAAATAATAATGATTTTCAAAACTTTAATTCGCCTTCACTTCCCAAATATTGTGTGCGTCTTGAATGCCATCTACAACTAATTGTGAATGGGCAGAGTAATGTTAATATTAAGTGTTAGGATTGTACATTTAAAAAAAAAAAAACACAGAGTTTATTCTTTGTTAACTCATAACAGTCACTTTATTAGACATAGATATGTTTGAATATATATTTAAATATATTAACAAAGTAGATTAGTAAAATAATAAGTTTTGCAATTTTGGATGTTTTAAAATTAGGGTTATTCATAATTGATAGGGTTAAGGTTATTAGAGTTAAGTTTAATGTAGTTAATATAATTAGGATTAGTATAGTTAATGATTGATATTATTAACATATTAATTATAATTATATTAATAATTATTAATATAGTTAACCTTTAATATCAATAATATAATATAATATTAATTACATTTTACTATAATAATTTAATATTAATAACACTAACTCTAACTTTATTAATAATTAATATTAATATTAATTATTAATAGAATTAAGGTTAATGTTATTAATATTAAATTATTATAATAAAAAGGGATTAATATTATATTATATAATAAAATGAACTTATTTTTTTAAACTTTTGGACTATAGATCTCAATCATTAATTTATTTTTAAAATTTAGATATCAAATTCGAAACTAAAATGATTATAAATTAATTTGAATTTTATATATTTTATGTTTTTTTAATTAATTTTTTAAGTTAATATTTTTTTAATGTTTCTTTTAATTTTTATTTTTTTTTAATTTGTTTATGTTTTTATAATGGTTAGTTTTATAGTTTTTTTATTAAATTAAAAAAAAAAATTCAATGTTTTATTTTTTATTTTTTTTATAATGGCTAGTTTTATAGTTAATGTTTTTTGTTGTTTTTAATTAATGCCTTTATTTTATGTTTTTTTAATTAATTTTTATAATGTTTATTTTATAATATTTTATAATTAATGTTTTTTTATAAGTTTATCATTATTTAGATATATTATTATTTTTATTTTTACTTATGTAATATTTTTAGTAGTTATATTATGTATTGATTGAATATTGTTTTTTTAAATATTGGGATTTTTCTAAATAATAATGGGGTTTTTATATTTTGTATAAGTATTTTAAGGACATTTGAAAATTATGTTTTTTAAAATGTTTTATTCAATATTTTACTTTTAATGTGTTTTCGTGTTGTGTTTATTATTGTTGTCTTTTTCTGAGATCACCAAACAAGAGAAATCTATGTCCCAACTCGTGGTTCCGAGTGCCACATATTAATATATTAATACATAAATTAATCTATGTAATTTAAATATGTATTGAAATACGCATGATCAATATATGCATATCAACCACTTTTTACATAAATCGGCACATAATATTAACCACCTTAACATATGGTAACATTATCTAGAATAAACATATGTAAAGGTTTAATCTAAGTAAACACCATAAACCATATGTACCGATAATGTTATGGTTTATAACCATAACATTATAAACTGATAATGTTATAAACCATATGGTAATGTTACGGCATCGACGTATATCAACCATTTTAATCTATGAGATCGAGTGTTTACTCAGATCACATTGCAATGATTTATTACCAATGTTGCTTTTTGATGAAATATTCTCGACGTTACAGTTATCGGTTACCATATGGTAAACTAATATTCTAGACTGGTTATCAGCGGCCGGATGGTTTACCGTAATATTAGTTTACCGGCGTATCGACAACCAGATGGTTTACGGTGTTTACGCCGATGTTATGGTAACTCATACATCGGTAAACTAATATTAGTGTTAGTTTACAATATGGTTGTTATGGAAAACTAATATTCTCGAAAATTGATAGAAAATCAACTTTAAATTTCAGAAATTGATCTAAACAAATATCTTAATGAAATTAAAAAATATAGGTTAGTATAAAGATAGTTTTCTGGAAATTTTCAACCTTAGATTAAACCTTAACATGCACGATCGGTGTATATCACTAGATATATGTATTGATTAAAATATGCATATGGTAATGGTTATAAACCATAACATAATGCAGATAATGTTATACGCCGATGTCGTAACATAATGTTATGGTTATACGCCGATCGATCTCGACACTCGATCAACGTGTTTACTCTAGATAATGTTACCATATGTTATGTAACATTAAATTTTTATTATTATAATGTGATTAGTTCAAGTGGACATAATCCTGGTTTAAGGGTGTAACTCTAAGAAATGGTACATTTTCTTAATGACAATATTGTGGCTCTCATTTTTTCATTAGTCATTTTTTTCTCATCTCACCTTTTTCACATCTATTAAATGCTTTCACCTGTACAAACATCCTTTATAAAATGTTCTTATTTAACTTAACAAACATCCTATCAATGAATTATGACTATAACTAAGGTCATCCTTTGAAATTTTCTTTCGTTCTCTTAGAATTTTGATTACATTTGATTATAATGGATACAATTCAACTTAGGAGTTTCCCCTTATAATTTAGATTTCATTTGATGTATAAGAATTTGGATATATTTTGAATCCCCAATGATGATATTAGGGTTTATGGTGGAAGACCTTGATGACATTTTCTTAATGACAATATTGTGGCTCTCATTTTTTTACTAGCCATTTTTTTCCCATCTCACGTTTTTCACATCTATTAAATGTTTTCAGGTGTACAAACATCCTTTATAAAATGTTCTTATTTAACTTAGCAAACATCTTATCAATGAATTGTGACTATAACTAACGTCATCCTTTGAAATTTTCACATTCCGTCCTCTTAGAATTTTGATTACATTTGATTACAATGGATAGAGTTCAAATTAGGAGTTTCCCCTTAGAATTTTGATTGCATTTGATGTATAAGCATTTGGATATATTTTGAATCCCCAATGATGATATTCTACATAGATAATTAGATAAATTGATCCTTACTACATTTTTTTTTATATAAAATTCACAATTATAATTAAATTGAGTATTTTTCCAATTGTAATATGACAAACATTTCCTCACGTTGAAATGTGACAGACATATCCTGACGTGTGACAAACATTTGCAAATATCGCAATATGTCGAACATAGTAACGTTGCAATCGATCAAACATAGTAAATTCGCTATGTCACAAACATATATGGGTATCGCAATGTAACAAACATATATGAAAGTCACAATCTGACAAACATTTCCAAATGTCGCAATGTGTCGATCATAGTGACGTTGCAATCTACCAAACACAGTAACATCGCAATGTGACGAACATATAGGGACATTGAAATCTCATGAACATTTACGAACGTCGTAATTTGACGAACATAGAATTTTTATAACAATTTGACAAACATAAATGGACATCGCAATGTAACAAACATAGGTATATCATTGCAACATGATGAATATATCTTCATGTTGCAATGTGGTGCACACATCATGACGTCACATTATGATAGGAATTTCTAAATGTTCCAATGGGACGAACATAACACATCGTCACAATGTGATGTATGCAACCCAGTGTACCAATGTGACAAACATAAAACAATATTGAACTGAGAGAAACATTTCCCGATGTCGCAATGTCATGAGCATAACCCACTTTCGAACTGTGACAAACCTATTCCAACACCATAATCTGAGAAACAAAAACCCTTCATCATAATATGAGAAACAAACATTTCCTAACGTCACAATGTGACAAACATTTCCTGTCGCATTGTGACAAACATTTCCTAACGTCACAATGTATCAAACATAGTAATGTTGCAATCTATCAAACATAGTAATGTCACAATATAGGAGAACCATATAACGTTGCAATACGATGAACATATTAATGTCACAATCTCACAAACATAGTAATGTTGAAATCTACCAAACATACTAACGTCACAATTTGATGAACATAGGCATGTCATTGCAATGAGATGAACACCAACAGATGTCACAATGTGTCACACATCGCACTATCATCACAATATTGCGAACATTTCTTCACATTGTAATGTGACACACATATGATGACGTCAGAATGCGAGAAACATTTCCAAACGTCGCAATCTGTTGAACATAGTAACGTTGCGATCGACCAAACATAGCAACATCAGAATGTGAAAAACATATATGGTTGTCATAATGTGACAAAAATATACGGAAGTCGAAATGTGATAAATATTTCCAAACGTTGCAATATGTCAATCATAGTAACGCTGCAATCTACCAAACATAATAACCTCGCAAGGTAATGAACCTATGCATACATTGCAATGTGACAGACATTTATGGACGTCCCAATCTGACGAACATAGCCTTGTTGTAGCAATGTGATGAGCATGGGCCTATCATCCGAATGCAATGAATATATCTTCACGTTGCAATGTGGTGCACATATCCTGATGTTGCATTTTGATAGCCATTTCCAAAAGTTTCAATGGGATGAACACAACCCATTGTCACAATGTGATGTACACAACCCACTGTGCCAATGTGACAAACATAGACTGATTTTGTAATGACACGAACATTTCTCGATGTTGCAATGTGACAAACATAACCCACTGTCAAACTGTGACAAACCTATTCCAACACCATAATGTGAGAAACAAAAACCCATCATCATAATTTGATAAACATAACCTTACGATGTCATTTGATGAAGAAAATTTGATGTCGCAATGTGACGAACAAAACCTGATGTCGCAATGTGTTGAACAAAACATGATCAACATTGCAATGCAGTAGTTCTATAGTAAACTATGGTTAAACATAATCAAGATGGCCCACTATAATCATATCCACATGGTCAATGAAGTTTATCCATGGGCATGGTCAACCACAATAAACTCCGACCAACCATAGCCAACCATGGTCATGGTCAACCACACTCAACCATGGTGAATGACAACCATGATCAACCATAAGCAACCTTTCATTTCCAAATCCAACCAACATTTACCAAAGTTAACCATCGTTGTGGTCAACCATTATAAACCATGGTCATGGTCAACCATAGTCAACCATAGTCATTGTCAATTAAGATATTAATCTATTACTACTTTAATAATGTATTTATTAGAGTATTAATACTTTTAAAATGCATTTATTAATGTATTATTATTGTTATAGTGTATTATTAGTGTATTAATAATTTAATATGTTACACTATAATGTATTACATATTTAATTTTCACATTAAGGTAATAATGTATTATTACTGTATTAATATTTTATTAATGTATTAAAAGTCAATGTATTACTACTTTATTAAAGTGTTATTAATGTACCACTTCATCACTTTATTAATTATTTAATGTATTAATATTAATATTTTAATGTATTAATGTCATTCATAGTCATGACCACAAGAAACCATGATCATGGTCAAACATATTCAACTGTAGTCATTTTCAATAAATATAATAATGTATTAATAATTTAATAATGTATTTCTTAATGTATTAATAATTTAATAATGTATTTATTAATATATTATTACTTTAATAATGTATTACTTTATTAGTGTATTAACACTTTGAAAATGTATTAGCTAATAACTTATTAATGTATTGATTAATTAATAAATTACATTATTAATGCATTAATACTTTAATATCTTATATTATGCATAATGCATTAATACTTTAATATCTTATATTATGCATAATGCATTAATACTTTAATATCTTATATTATGCATATTGCATTAATACTTTAATTTATACATTATAATAATGTGATAATGTAGTGTTAATGTATTAATACTTTAATAAAGTTACAATAGATTAAGATCAATGTATTGGTACTTTATTAATGTATTAATGTATTACTGTATTAATATATTAGCAATGTATAAATTAAAAATGTATTATTGTATAAATTAATTAATACATTAAATTATTAATGTATCATAAATGTTGTGTTATATTAATAATGTATTAATTATTCATTCAATGTATAATTAATGTATTAATACATTATTAATGTAATAATAGTTCAAGATGTTACATAATAAATTAATGTATTAGTACTTTAATTTATACATTACAATAATGTAATAATGTATTACTAAAGTCAATGCACTACTATTTTATTAATGTATTATTAATGTATTACTTTATTATTATATTAATACTTTAGTAATGTATTTATTAAAGTATTTAATGTATTATTTTATTATTATATTTTTACTTTAACAATATATTAATTAATAATATAACGATGTATTAATTAATTAATACATTGCATCATTAATTTATTAATTAATTAATTAATACATTACATCATTAATTTATCAATTAATTAATATTTTACATTACACACTAATGTAAATTAATATTTTAATTTATACATTATTATTATATATCACATTAATAGACAATTAATTCCCACACATCATTACATTCATATAATACATTAATTATGTTTACTTTAACAATGTATTAATTAATAATATATCAATGTATTAATTAATTAATACATTACATCATTAATCTATCAATCAATTAATTAATGCTTTACCTTACACACTAATGCACATTCATACTTTAATTTCTAAGTTAAATTTATATATTGCATTAAAGTAATACATTAATATATTAATAGGCCCCGGATGGGGTGACAGGTAGGGATAGGGAGCCACGTGGGAGCCAGCCGAGACGTCCCATTAATACATCTACCGGCCAACGTCCCCTCCCAATTTATTCCCACCATGGATCCGCGCGATAGCATTAACCCGACGAGGCCTCTCGCTCGCGGGAGATGTACCAGACTGGCTAGCACCATTCAATCAGCCATTATAGCCATGGAGGTTCGGCTCGCGTTCATTCTCATAGCTCGGATTGTTGGAGGAGAGAACCAACCGCTTTGGGCAGTTCTAGCTCCAGCAGAATGGCAAAATTGTTGTCGCTTCTTTGAGAATTTGCAGGCGCAGGTGACGCATCTAAGAATTCCTTTCGTGTTAGGAAGCAAAGCGACCTCTCGAGGGAGCAATTGGGTACCCCATGAGACCTCCACCATGCCAAGACTACGAGGGACACCACGAAGGGGAGCGACATGGTACTCTGCGGAATCCAGGAGGAAGTGAAAACAAAAATTCGAGGCAGCTCTCGCCATGGCCACCCAATGGAGGAAAGAGAGACCACGAATGCCACCCATGGCGTATGTGGTCGAAGAGATTCCAGAAGGAGGAGTACCAGAAAGAATTCTAGAACACCTGTTGTTCACCGTGCCCGAAAATTGGCACCCACCTTCGGACTTTGGTCAGGGAAGACGACCCTCATTCGTCGGTGATATGGCAGCTCCCCAAGCCGACTGCACCGAAGTGCCATACTCCACCTTCTATATAGAAGAGGAGATACCCTCTGACTCGTTCAAGAAGGCGACGAAGGCCAAGCCACCAGGGTATGACAAGGATTCCAGTGAAAGTAACAGCGAGGAGCAGCCGCTCTCAACCAATTGGTAATGCCTCGGCCTTATCTTTGAGATCAGAAGCTTGCTGGAGGACCAGACCTTCCGGCTGACGAGGATTGAACAATGACTAGATATGTACTTCGCGGCCCACTCCCGGACACATCCGAGGCGCCAATGTCCAACTTGCGTGCGTGCATACGCATTCCCAGCCGGATGGAAGTAGACAGAGAACCAGCACAAGTGCGCAGGCTAGCAGGTCAATGGAAGTCCAGAATTGGTTTTTGTTTTACTATCTTGTTATCAGTTAGGCTTTGAGCCATCCAATTTACAGTCTACTTAGCTAAAACTTATGATACTTAGTTGCATTTTCAAAAATGCACGTCCTCGTTTCCTCCGGGTAGGACGTTGCAGGAAAAAACTTAGTTATTTTGTGACCAGGATGACATTTGGCATGGGATGTCCAGTTGTCCCGGTTTCCTACTTAGGTGGGACAACTGGCATCCCAAATAGTTTTTTTTTTGTATTTTGATTAAAGCAATATAACAGGTCCCACCCCTTTTTATTTACAAAAAAAAAAAATACATTAATATATTAATACACCATTTATTTACATACATCACTACATTAATATAATACATTAATTATATATATTAATACACCATTTATTTACATACATCATTACATTAATATAATACATTAATTATATATATTAATACATTAATAGTCTTTAATATAATACATTAATTATGTATTAATATAATACATTAATTATACATTATTTAATATATTAATACTAATATTAATACAATTTCTTAATAAATGTTTACATTTTTAATGTATTATTTTAGCATTTTTAAATATTTTTTTATTACTTTCTTAATACTTTATTTTAATTATTATTTACTTTATTAATATACTTTGTTATTTACTCTTTTATTTGCTAAATTAATTTTATGCATTACATTAATACATTATATTATACATTAATATATTGATATTTTTTTATGCATTGCAAAAATGTATTAATTAATTAATACATTAATGTATTTTTACATTATTAATGTTTTCTTACTTTATTTTTATATTTTTGCATTCTTAATGTATTATTTTAGGAATGTCTTTATTTTGTTATTATATTCTTATTAATACATGTAATGTTTTATCATTATTATTAACTTTATTAATATCTTTGTTATTTACTATTTTATTTTTGCTAAATTTATTTATAATTTATAAATTAATTTTTAGATTATTGATATATTATTTTAATAATGTATTTATTTTGTTTTAACTTATTTTATTTATGCTATATTATTTTCTATTTTATAAATAATTGTTATTTAATATTTATTTTATTATTGATAATTAATCATTTAATTATTATTAATTAATAAATATTCATTTCTAATTTCTAATTAATTAATTTTTATTAATTAAATAATAATTTGTTATTAATTAATAATTATAAATAAATAATTATTAATTGATTATTATTAAATTATTATTATTAATTGATTATTATTTAATTTTTTTTAATAATTTATTAATAAAATTATTACTTATATTTTTTATTATTATTTTTAATAAATTATTTAATTAATAATAATATTAATTAAAAAATTAATAATTTTATTTTAAATAATAATTTATTAATTACTAAATAATATTTAATTATTACATATCCACGAGGTGTAGGACAGTGGGTGATGGAGTGTGTTGTTAAGTTACTCCGTGATGTTAAAGGTGATGGAGTGTGTTGTTAAGCTACTCCGTGATGTTAAAGGTGATGGAGTGTGTTGTTAAGCTACTCCGTGATGTTAAAGTCACTGGTTTCTCACACAGTCGGTGATGGAGTGTGTTGTTAAGCTACTCCGTGATGTTCAAGTCACCGGTTTCTCAAGCCATAGGTTAATCACGTAGCCAATAGGTCCCGCACAAATTAACAAACAAAAAAATTTAATTTAATTATTACATTTAAAATGTATAAATGTGTTCATGGTTGTGGCCATGCATGCAGACCGTCAACTAACAACAACCATATTAAATAAAAAGTGGTTGATAGCAACAACCACATTAAGTAAAAAGTGGTTGATAGCAACAACCACATTAAGTAAAAAGTGGTTGATATACTTTGATCGACGCCATTAATTAAAAAAAATGGAAAATGACGTAAATCTACCTATATCAACCATTTTTTACTTAATGTGATTGTTGCTAGTAAATAATGATGTAGACTACTTGTTCTACTAATAAAATTTAATAAAACATATTATATATATAATAAATATAGATAATGGTAGAGTTCATGGGACGTGGATGGGTATCCCCTCCTCCTCCCCTGTTTTTTTATTGCTCTGGAACCGCTCGACTGTGCTCGCTCTCGCTTTCTGCAGAAGCTGAACCAGCTCTTTGCTAGACTTGCCCGTGAATCCGGGACCTGCTTTTGCTTGGTGAGATGTTTTATTGAATATTCTAGACTATATGAACAAATAGTAGTTGTAATATAGTAGGTTATATTCAATATCGAAAAGTAGTAGGTTAAATATTCTATTAAATGAAGATTTTTTTTTGAGATAAATCTATTTTTGTA
>ML822775.1:44064-59619 GCA_009831015.1 Picea engelmannii
GGCCAAGAAGCGGAGTTTTCAAGGCACCAAAGATAGGAACCTCGGGAGAAGAACCAGGGAAGGAGAAAGAAATAATCCAGGACAAAAATGATACCATAGAAGAAGTCTCTAAGGAGAATCATAATGAAAAACACGAGACCAGGAAGGTTAACGGGACGGAAGAGCGCAACCCCTGCAAACCCAAAACAACATTGATACCCAAGGTGGTACTAGAAGACCCACAAATGCAACTCTACAGGGATCAAATGAAGATGCATATGCTCATATGAAAATTCATGGGGTTATGGCCCACAGAAAGAACTCTGCGCAACTGGATTAAATACCACTCGAAGCCAAATGGAGAAGTGGAAATCCACCTAGGCTCGAAGGGTTTCTTCACAACAATCTTCATTAACCTGGAGGACAGTGACAAAGTCTTCAAGGGAGGTCCATACTTCCATGCCTCAGTAGGACTCTACATGTAACCCTGGAAAGAAAATTTTTCCCTACAGAAAGAAACATTCAAAAAGGTACTAGTATGGCTCCGACTCTATTCCCTACCCCTAGACTACTGGCTGCCCTCTACCTTTGAAGCAATAGGCAACAAATTGGGGAAATATGTGAAGACCTCAGAAGCCACCCTAAAAGGAAGATACACATCGTATGCAAGAATCTTTATAGATATGGACGTTTCGGGAGCACTCCCAGAGGCCATAAGTCTAGAATTCAGGGATGAGGAATGTATCCAAAACATAGATTATGAACAGATCCCCTTTAGATGCCAACATGATACAGGAGCATCTCCCATGTCAAGCAAGCCAGCATGGAAGCGGAAGACAGCTGGAAGGCATCCAGCACAAATTTTTGAAAAAACACCTTGAAACTGTCGTGCGAACATTAATGAGGAAATTTAATGAAGCGCACTTATATATTGTAATCATACCTTGAGCCATACGCTCTCATCTGAAGTAGATAGAGGCATTTATGTTGAGATGGAATAGGTAGATAGAATTTAATATTAGATTAGACAGTTTTAGAAAGAAAGAGGGAAACAGGATCTAAACACCCTCATTGTACATTGTAACATAATCCAGAGCGTAGAGAAGAGAAGCAGAGAGATGTGGAAGTAATCCCATATATAGAGCTTGAATTAATAGAAGAGATTGATTCAAATCCATGGTTTTGCGTTTGTTCTTTGTGTATGTGTGTTGAATACTATGCTCATGAGTATTTACTTCCTGTTATGCATTTGGTGTTATGCTATGTATATGATTTCATGTGTTGAGATTGAAGTCTGAGAGGAAGTGAAATGAGTTTCAATTGTTTCTCTATCTGAGCAAGGATTCCTGCAAGGAGTGCAGTTGAAGTCGTCCGCAAGGAGTGCGTTGACAGAAGGCTCAGATAGTTTAACTCTTATTCTCGTTCACCCAGAAGTGAAATTGGGTTATAGGAGTTTTGCAAGGAGTGTGCAGGCTAAGGAGAGTCTGAGTTGTGAATCTGAGTGAAGCATTGAAGGACTGCTGTTGCAGGTGTGCGTAGAGTCGAAAGAACTCAACACTTGGAAGTGTTTGAGTATTTCCGCAAGGGGTGCGCGTGAAGTCTTCTTGAAGACTCAAAATTGTGTGAAGCCTAGGATGGACAAGGCTTCCAAGTTCGTTGAAGAGAAGCACAGGGAGTTTATGTCGTGGGAGTGTTTGAACAGGCGCGGCAAAGTTACGCGCAGAGGGGACCAGTTTTCACAGAGAAATATTGGGTTCACCCATAGAAGACATCAAAGAGGAAGATAGACGGACAGGATCTTGTGGAGAAGATTTGCAAAATCCCGTCAGCCGTTGGATCTGCCAAAGAAGCAAGTAGGTTATGGCCGCGTTTGGAGTTCAAGCTCCAGGAATCGTGAGTCGTCAGATCTTGAGCAGATACCCGTCAGCTGTCGGATTTGACATAAGTTGCGTGAGGGTTAAGCTCGTGAACAGGAGGAGAAATCTCGAAAGGAGGGTTGGCTCATCGGGGTTTCACATATCGGGAAATCAGGAGTCACGAGAGCAGAAGATCGGGAATTTTCATGGTAAAAGTCCCGGGAAGGATCAGATCCGTCCATTTGTGGAGGCGCGTGGCAGACATCGAGGCGTCGGGAGTCGGGATATCGACATTCCCGAGGACAGGAGATCGGGGAAGTCCATAGTGAAAACGACGATATAATATGTTTCATCTGTTTGGGGAGACAGGTGTCAGAGATTCGAAGAGAGTCGGTATATTGGCACTTGGGAAATCGGAGTTCCTGAGGTCGTGAAAATCAGGACATCAAAAGTCTCAAAAACGCGAGGAGAAATCTGAACCATCCATCCTGAGAGGACGCGTGGAAGAAATCAGAGCCATCGAGGAAAGACCGACAGGAAGTCATCTATCGGTGTTTTGGTCATCGGGATATCGAAAATCCTGGTGACAAGTGGTTTGGGCATTTTGGAATCGTGACATCCAAAACCCTGACAAAGTGGAAAGCCCCATTTGGGAGCCAGCTGTCAGCATAGCGGAGAATCGGGATTTGAGGGATCGCGAATCCTGAGGACATGTGTATTTGGACATTGGAAAGTCTGAAACCCCGATGGGAGGTATGACTGCGGTCATATAGAGGAGGTCACGTGGACCAAGAGTCTAGCCTGGAGGCTAACATAAATTGGAGCACATCAGAATTTTGAAGCCAAAAACACCGATGAGAGGTAAGGCTGCGGTCACGGGGATAACGGTCATATGGACCAGGAGCCTAGCCAGGAGAGCTAGTGCATAAAGAGCGCGTCGGGATTCGAGGGATCACGAATCCTGAGGACAAGTGCATTTTGGCATTTAAAAGTCCGAAACCCCGACGAGAAGGCATATAAGGTTGCGGTCTTATGGAAAGCAGTCACGTGGACTAAAGTCTTATCCCGAAAGGCTAAGGCAACAGGTGAGCGTATCGGGGATCGGGGATCGGTAAAACAAGTTGTTTGGACATCACAAGTGCCAAAATCCCGATAGGAGGAACCCCGATAACAAAGTAAAAGGCCAACATTGATTTAGAAGAAAGGGAGATCCCGTGAGAGAGTTGTTGTGGGTGAAAATTTCCCGATAGGGAAATAGAAGAACCTTTCAGTTCTTCGGGCCAAGGAAGGAGGAAAGATCCTGTGAGCGGACGTGCCTAGCGGGCGCGCCTGCGTCAAGTTGTATCAGAGCTTAGAAAAAATTATTTTCTTTTTGTAGCGGGGAGAAGGAGAATTCACCATGCCGCTAAGAAGAAGGGATAGACAATCACCCGATCCAGGGGAGGAAAGGGAAATGTCCAGAGGAAGGGGTCGGCAAGTGCAGAATCCAGAAGTAGAAAGAGATCTGCATAACTTACGTGCTATGATTGTGGACATGGAAATAAGACAAAGGCGCAGAGATGATGTAGGAGATATCAGTGAATCCAAAAATGAAGATGATGTTGGACATGGAGAAGAAGAAATCCCAGCAGAAGATGCATCAAATGAGCGCTTACTTAAAGTTGTTGCAAGAATGGGTGCAAAGGTGAAAATGGACATTCCAGTTTATGAGGGAAATCTGGATGTAGAAGAGCTTCTAGATTGGATTAGAGCTCTAGACACTTACTTCGACTATGGATATGTCGAAGAAGACAAGAAAGTCAGGCATGCTGTCACGAGGTTAAAAGGACATGCAGCCTTGTGGTGGGATGAACTACAAGCTGACAGGTGTTTCCAAGGCAAATAGAAAATTAAGAGCTGGGACAGAATGATTGCAAAGATGAAGGAAAAATTCATTCCCAGGGACTATCAAATTTCTCTGTTCAGGAGAATGCAGAACCTGAGACAGAAGCTGATGACAGTAAAGGAATATACTGAGGAATGTTACATGTTGAATATCAGGGCAGGTCATCGTGAAATCAATGACGAAAAAGTGGCCAGGTATATGAATGGCCTGAGATATGAGATTCAGGATGAAATGACTATGGAAACCATCCGAACAGTGGAGGATGCTTATCAAATGGATTTGAAAGCGGAAGAGAAGCTGAGACGAAAGCAGAGCCAAAGAGGCCGAGGCAGAAGTCATCCCAGAGGAAAATCAGTTGCCCAGGAAAGAACCCAGAAGCCCAGGGGCGACTGGAAGAAACCTCAGACTCGGACAGAGAGAGGTGGAAGCTCACAGCGAGGGTGATATGCTGAACAGAGAGGACAGCATACTGAGCAGAGAGGAGATTATGCTGACAATAACACTTTTCCTCGTACCAGAGGTAGAGGAAGAGGAAGAGGTGGAGTAATTACATGCTTCACATGTGGAAAGAATGGGCACAAGTCTTACGAGTGTCCAGAGAAAAAGAAAGAAACTGGAGGAGCTCACATCGCCGAGGCGAAGAGGTGAGATGTTGAAGTAGAAGATACTAAAGGCGGAAGATCGTTGATGATGTGAAAATTCCTTTTGACACCAGAGAAAAAAATGGAAAGTTCAGTCCAAAGGACCAAACTTTTCAGAACAACTTGCAAGACCAAGGGTTGGGCATGCAAGGTCATTGTGGACAGCGGTAGAACTGACAATCTCATTTCAACCGAGATGGTAGAAAAGATGGATCTGGAGACGACTGATCATCCAAGTCCATATAAAATTTTGTGGCTACAAAAAGGACATCAGGTAAATGTCACCAAACAGTGTTTAGTTGAATTTAAGATAGGGAGATATAATGATAAGATTTTATGTGATGTTATTCCAATGGTTGTTTGTCATCTATTGTTGGGTAGACCATGGAAATATGATAGAAATGTGATTCATGATGGGAGGATGAACACATACACCCTAGAAAAGAATGGGAGGACACACATGTTACGTCCAATAAAGGATAAGGAAGTAAAACCGGAAGTAAGCAACACAGTACTTCTCATGAGTGGGAAGGAACTTCTTACAGAGGTTAAGAAGAAGGAGGAACCACAATTCTTTGTGGTCAGAAAACTGAGAATCTTTTTGACCAGCACAAGAGTGCACGATTTTCCAGAAGAAGTTCAGGGACTACAGGAAGAGTTCGCTGATATAGTAGTGGATGAATTACCTCGTTCGTTTCCACCGATGAGAAGTGTGAATCATCATATCGATCTCATACCCGGAGCAAGTTTACCAAACAAAGTCGCATATAGATTGATGCCGCAAGAGAATGAAGAGGTCAAAAGACAAGTCTAGGATTTGTTGGACAAAGGTTTGGTCAGGGAAAGCTTGAGTCTGTGTGTTGTTCCGACGGTACTCAGTCCGAAGAAAGACGGAGGCTGGAGGATGTGCACTGATTCAAGGGCGATTAATAAGATAACCATCAGGCACAGGTTTCCATTGCCAAGAATGGATGATTTAATGGATTTCTTAAGTGGAGAAAAATTCTTTTCAAAGATTGATTTGAAGAGTGGATATCACCAGATTCGCATGAGAGAAGGTGATGAATGGAAAACAACATCCAAGACAAACGAAGGTTTGTATGAATGGCTTGTTATGCCATTTGGCTTAACAAATGCGCCAAGTACCTTTATGAGTTTGATGAATGAAGTCCTGAAAGATTTCATCGGAAAATTTGTTATCATATATCTGGATGATATACTGATTTTTAGTAAAATGGAGGCTGAACATCTGAAGCATTTGGCCATTGTGATGAAGAGATTACAGCAAGAGAAGTTGTTGATAAACATGAAGAAGTCCTCATTCATGAAGACAGAGCTCATTTATTTGGGATTTGTTATTTCAGCAAATGAGTTGAGGATGGATCCAGATAAGGTGGAGGTAATCAAGAATTGGCCATCACCGAGGAACATATTTGAGGTGAGAAGTTTTCACGGTTTGGCTAGTTTCTATCGAAAATTCATCAGGAATTTCAGTGGAATTAGCGCAGCGATGATGGATACAGTGAAGAAAAGACACAAATCTTTTCACTGGACTGAAGAGGCTGAGAAGAGTTTCAATTTGTTGAAACGAAAGATTACGGAACAACCAATTTTGGTGTTACCGGATTTTCAAAAGACATTTCAGGTAAAATGTGATGCAAGTGGGTTTGCAATAGGAGCAGTCTTAAGTCAAGCTGACAGACTGATTTCATATTTCAGGGAGAAGTTGAATGAAGCGAAGGTGAAGTACTCCACATATGATAAGGAATTTTATGCCATTATTCAGGCATTGAAGAAATGGAGGCACTATTTGATTCCAAAGGAATTTGTTTTATATAGTGAAAACCATGCATTGCAATTTGTGACTCAGCAGGAAAATTTGAATCAGAGGCATGTTAAATGGGTTGAATACATGTAGAATTTCACTTTTGTGATAAAACATATTTCTGGTACTGCTAACAAAGTTGTTGATGCTTTGAGCAGGAAGTGTTTGTTGTTGCAGGAGTTCAAAGTCAAAACGTTGGGTTTTGATGATCTCAGAGACATGTACACAGATGATCCAGATTTTAAGGAAGCGTATGAAGCAGCTGAGAATCCATTTCTCAGAGATATCAGCAAATGGGTCAAATACATGATCCATGAAGGATTGATATTTAAAGGCAATCAGTTGTGTATTCCAAATTGTTCCATGAGGGAGAATCTGCTGAAGGAAAAACACAGCGGAGGATTGGCCAGACACTTTGGTCATGATAAGACATTCACGAAGCTGAGCGAGTCATACTTTTGGCCAGGGATGCGATCATTGGTCAAGAGGTTTGTAGACCGATGTAGAATTTGCCCGCATTCAAAGGGAAGGAAGAAAAATGCGGGTTTTTATCAACCGTTTCCCATACCTGAGAAGCCATGGGATGAAATTAGCATGGATTTCATATTGGGATTGCCAAGGACGCAAAGAGGATTTGATTCGATCTTTGTGGTAGTGGATAGATTATTCAATATGACACATTTTATCCCATGTCATAAAACCAGTGACGCGACGCACATCGCGAATCTGTTTTTCAAAGAAGTCATTCAACTTCACGGCTTACCAAGGAGTATTGTTTCGGACAGAGATACAAAGTTCTTAGGGCACTTTTGGAGGACATTATGGAAGAATCTGGGGACTAACTTGTTGTTTAGTTCATCTTATCATCCTCAGACGGATGGACAGACAGAAGTGGTAAACAAAAGTCTAGGAGATTTGCTGAGAAGCTTGGTGGCGGAGCACCATAGAAGTTGGGACAATACATTGTCGCAGGCAGAGTTTTCGTATATTGACTCAGTGAACAGGAGAACAGGCCAGAGTCCATTCCAGATTGTATATGGCATGCAACCGAGAGGCGTTTCTGAATTGAGAGATTCGGAACAGATTGCTACTAGGAGCGCTAGTGCAGAAGAATTCACGGAGGCGATGAAAGAACTTCACAGCTGGGTGAAGGAGCAACTGCAGAATTCAAGTCAGGAGTATAAGTGGAGAGCAGATCAGCATCGAAGACGACTCCAATTTGAGGTTGGTGACTTGATTCTAGTGCACTTGAGGAAAGAAAGGTTCCCAAGGGGAACATACAATAAATTGAAGATGAAGAAAATCAGACCATGCAAGGTATTGAAGAAAATGGGAGAAAATGCTTATGAGATTGAATTACCTGATGGGATCAAAATTTCTCTGATATTCAATGTCCCAGATTTGTACCCATACAAATCTGGGGAAGCAGGAACAAGTGATGAACAGTTAGAGGTTCAGTGGAAGAAGCAGATGCCAGTTACAGAGAAGCCACAGATGGAGCAAATACTGGATAAACGAGTGGGTAAGAAGACCAGAAGGAAAGAATACTTTGAATATTTGGTCAAGTGGAAGGGCCATCCAGTTGAATATGCCAGCTGGGAGACTAAAGCAGATATTCTAAAGCATGGATAGACCGTGCAGAAGCTCATGGATAGAAGCCCATGGAAATTTTCAAGTGAGGGAGTATGATGTAGGAGCATCTCCCATGTCAAGTGAGCCAGCGCGGAAGCGGAAAACAGCTGGAAGGCGTCCAGCACAAATTTTTGAAAATACACCTTGAAACTATTGCGCGAACATTAATGAGGAAATTTAATGAAGCGCACTTATATATTGTAGTCAGACCTCGAGTCATACGCTCTCGTCTGAAGTAGATAGAGGCATTTATGTTGAGATGAAATAGGTAGATAGAATTTAATATTAGATTAGACAGTTTTAGAAAGAAAGAGGGAAACGGGATATAGACACCCTCATTGTACATTGTAACATAATCTGGAGCATAGAGAAGAGAAGCAGAGAGCTGTGGAAGTACTCCCATGTATAGAGCTTCAATTAATAGAAGAGATTGATTCAAATCCATGGTTTTGTGTTTGTTCTCTGTGTATGTGTGTTGAATACTATGCTCATGAGTATTTACTTCCTATTATGCATTTGTTGTTATGCCGTGTATATGATTTCATGTGTTGAGATTGAAGTCTGAGAGGAAGTGGAATGAGTTTCAATTGTTTCTCTATCTGAGCAAGGATTCCTGCAAGGAGTGCGGTTGAAGTCGTCCGCAAGGAGTGCGTTGACAGAAGGCTCAGATAGTTTAACTCTTGTTCTCATTCACCCAGAAGTGAAATTGGGTTATAGGAGCCATGCAAGGAGTACGCAGGCTAAGGAGAGTCTCAGTTGTGAATCTGAGCGAAGAATTGAAGGATTGTTGTTGCAGGTGTGCGCAGAGTCGTAATAACTCAACACTTGGAAGTGTTCGAGGATTGCCGCAAGGGGTGCGCGCAAGGGTCTTCTCGAAGACTCAGAATTGTGTGAAGCCCAGGAAGGACAAGGCTTCCAAGTTCATTGAAGAGAAGCATGGGGAGTCTGTGTCGTGGAAGTGTTTGAACAGGCACTGCAAAGTTACGCGCAGAGGGGACCAGGTTTCATAGAGGAATAATGGGTTCACCCATAGAAGACATCAAAGAGGAAGATAGACAGACAGGATCTTGTGGAGAAGATTTGCAAAATCTCGTCAGTCGTTGGATCTGCAAAAGAAGCAAGGAGGTTACGGCCGCATTCAGAGTTCAAGCTCCAGGGATCGTGAGTCATCAGATCCTGAGCAGATACCCGTCAGTCGTTGGATCTGACAGAAGTTGCGCGAGGGTTAAGCTCGTGAACAGGAGGAGAAATCCCGAAAGGAGGGTTGGCTCATCGGGGTTTCACATATCGGGAAATAGGGAGTCACGAGAGTAGAAGATCGAGAATTTTCATGGTAAAAGTTCCAGGAAGGATCAGATTCATCCATTTGTGGAGGCACGTGGAGGACATCAAGGCGTCGGGAGTCGGGATATCGGCATTCCTGAGGACAGGAGATTGGGGAAGTCCATAGTGAAAACCTCGATATAATCTGAGCCATCTGTTTGGGGAGAGAGGTGTCAGAGATTCGAAGAGAGTCGATATATTGGCACTCGGGATATTGGAGTTCCTGAGGTCGTGAAAATTGGGACATCAGAAGTCTCAAAAACACGAGGAGAAATCTAAACCGTCCATCTTGAGAGGACGCGTGGAAGAAATCGGAGCCATCGGGGAAAGGTCGACAGGAAGTCGTCTATCGGTGTTTTGGTCATCGGGATATCGAAAATCCTGGTGACAAGAGGTTTGGGCATTTTGGAATCGCGACGTCCAAAACCCAAACAAAGTGGAAAGCCCCATTTGGGAGCCAGCTGTCAGCATAGCGGAGAATTAGGATTCGAGGGATCGCGAATCCTGAGGACATATGTATTTGGACATTGGAAAGTCTGAAACCCCGATGGGAGGTATGACTGCGGTCATATAGAGGAGGTCACGTGGACCAAGAGTCTAGTCTAGAGGCTAACAGAAATTGGAGCGCATCATAATTTTGAAGCCAAAAACCCCGACGAGAGGTAAGGCTGCGGTCACGGGGATAACGGTCATATGGACCAGGAGCCTAGCCAAGAGAGCTAGTGCGTAGAGAGCGCATCGAGATTTGAGGGATCGCGAATCCTGAGGACAAGTGCATTTTGGCATTTGAAAGTCTGAAACCCCGACGAGAAGGCATATAAGGCTGCGGTCTTATGGAAAGCAGTCACGTGGACTAAAGGCTTAGCCCGTGAGGCTAAGGCAGTAGGGGAGCGTAACGGGGATCGAGGATCGGTAAAACAAGTTGTTTGGACATCACAAGTGCCAAAATCCCGATAGGAGGAACCCCGATAACAAAGTAAAAGGCCAGCATTGATTTAGAAGAAAGGGAGATCCCATGAGAGAGTTGTTGTGGGTGAAAATTTCCTGATAGGGAAATAGAAGAACCTTTCAGTTCTTCGGGCCAAGGAAGGAGGAAATATCCTGTGATCGGATGTGCCTAGCGGGTGCGCCTGCGTCACAACAATTCCATGATCATGGACACTTGATCAGAGAGTGCCCTCTAAATAAAAGGAAGGAAGTGGTAAATCCCAAAACATGGCAAGACGAGGAAGGGTTTATAACCCCGAACCCCAGGAACCGAGCAAATAAAAAGAAAAGTAAAACCTCACCAGGAAATACCTAGGAGACCTGAAACACAATGGGAGGAAGGGACCAGACAAACAAAGGGATAGTAGAAGAAAAGGACTTGACAAAAGTTCCAGAAGTCAAGGACCAAGCAACAAAAGAGCCCACCCAACAACCAAACATTACAACAACTCAGGGGAGTTGCGCAAGATCGATGGACAGAGAAACAAAAGAGGACAACACTGCCATGCAATATGCAGAGGGGGATGCAGAGATGACCCCGAGCGAATTCGGTACAAAAGACCCATATCTCAGAGACTTGATGGAAAGGGAAGTCATAGACCTTCCGCACATATTAGAACAATGGAAAATTCAGGGAGTCCATAGCATACCAACAGAGCAATTCAACCGCATCCAATACCTTTTCCTCCTACAGGAGGAAGCCAAAGCCAGAGGACAAAAACACACTCACGGGGAGATAGGACACCTAGGAGTGAAAGCTGGTGAGGAACAATCGCAACCATCACCCAAACAGGTGAGAAGGAAAAAAGGCAGGAAATTAAACAACGTCACACTACAGGAGCTGGGAGCGCTACTGATAAACTCAGGTAAGATCAAGAAACTCTTTCTCCACTCTCCCCCACATGTTTAAAAATGAAGGTTATAACTTGGAATATAAAAGGCCTAAACAACCCAAGAAAACAAAGAATCCTTAGGAATAAACTAAAGCAGGAGCAGCCGGATCTCTATTTTATTCAAGAGACAAAACGTACTACAAATAGAATGGAGGCAATAAGTAAAAAACACTGGCACATGTAGACGATGGTAGCCATCGAAGACCACCAAACGTCATGCAGCATACTCACTCTGTGGAACCTACAAATCCTAAACTTATTAGCAGCCGAGGCAACTAGGTACACCCTAACGGTACGCATGAAAATCATAGGAAATACTGAGGAGATTCTATGCACAAACGTGTATGGGCCCCATGAGCCAGAGGAAAAGAAAAGAATGATTCGAGACCTAGAATATACAAAAGGCCAAGCCACCAACCTCCACTGGAAACTGGTAGGGGACTTCAACATTATCACCTCCCTTGCGAAAAAGAAAGGTGGTACGAGAAGATTGGATCGGGATGCAGAGGAGTTTTCTAATTTTATAGACAAAACGGAGATGGTAGACCAACAAACCAAGAATGGACAGTTCACCTGGAACAATAAACGGATGAACTAGTTCCAGGAAGCTACAAGACTTGAATGATTCCTTGTATCGGAGTCAATCATCATGCAGGGGCTAACCTTAGACTGCAAAATCCTCCCCTAGGTTGGATCTGATCACTGGCTATTAGAACTGGAGGCCAACTTCCAAACAACAGCTAAGAACAGACCCTTCAGATTCGAGAAATTTTTGATCGATCACCTGACTTTCAAGGGAAAAATCAAACAATGGTTGAGGAAGGAGCAACCGGAGAAAGGGACTAAGATGTTCAAACTACACAAGAAACTTAAATACATGAGAAAAAAACTCAAGGATTGGAACAGGGATATCTTTGGGAATATAAACACAGAGAAAAATGGCATCGAAGAAAAAATGAAAAAACTACAAGAAACTTGCTTACGGGAAGGCTATATGGAAGACTGAAAAAAGGAAGAGTTCCAAATGACACAAGAATGGGAGGTGGGATGCCAGCAGGAGGAAACACTCTAGCGTCAAAAGTCCTGCATCCGATGGCTAAAGGAAGGAGAGTGGAACACCAAGTTATTCCATAGAACAACCATGGCCAGAAGAGCCCATAACAAAATATTGAAGATCAAGGACCAGGATGAATTGAGTGTGAGTCACATCAGGAGAGCGAAAGCACTCTGGTCAACCACTTCCATGGGATAGCCCAAGAACCTCTTCAAGATAGATCAGAGGACATCTAGAAAATAACCCAACATATTCCTCGCCTAATTACTGAGGAACAAAACATTTTCCTGAAAAAAACTATTACAACAGAAGAAGTTGATCAAGCCCTCTAGGAAATGCCCAGTGGGAAAGCACCAGGTCCGGATGGATTCACTGTGGAGTTCTTCAAATCCTGCTGGGAAATCGTCAAATGGGACATCTATAAGGTAGTAGAGGACTCTAGAAGGTATGCCTCCATCCTTAAAGAACTAAACACAACCATGATCACCCTAATCCCTAAAGAAAATAAAGCCAAAACCCTAGACCGGTACAGACCCATAGTACTTTGTAATGTAATCTACAAAATTATCTTCAAAGTTATAGAAAATAGATTGAAACCCCTCCTACCTTCACTGATCTTGCAAGAATAGGCAATCTTCGTGGAGGGTAGACAAATAATGGACAATATCATCCAGGCCTATGAAATCATCCACAGCTTAAAACTTCAGAAGAAGGGGGTAATGTTAATACAACTGGACCTAGCAAAATCTTATGATAAAATTAGCTGACATTACATGATCAAGACTTTGGAAGCCTTTGGTTTCACCCAACACTGGATCAGTTGGTTTGCCAGCCTAGTATCCACAACAAGCTACTTGCTACTAATCAATGGAGCCTTGGACAAACCTTTTTGGCCCACGAGAGGGATCAGACAAGGTGACCCGCTGTCCCCCTTCCTGTTCATTCTGGTGATGGAAGGCCTCAACAGGAGCATAAAGAGCAGAACAACAACTGGAGAAATAACATGGCTCAAACCCTTCGAAAATTTCCCTACCTCAACCCACCAACAGTTTGTATATGATACACTCATCCACGGCATACCCACGGTCAAAGAAGCCAAAGCCTACAAACACATTCTAGAAGAATTTGGCGAAGCCTCGAGCACTGAGATCAACCACTCCAAGTCGATGATCTTTTTCTTTAATACCAACCCAACTATCCAAAGGAATTTTACCAACATCCTAGGCTTTGAACGGAAAACACTCCCAACCAAGTATTTGGGGGTTCCTTTGATAGACAAAGTATATAAGTTGTCAACTTGGGAAGGAGTAAGAAACAGGTTACAGGAGTAGGTAAAAAACTAGACGTATAGGTCCCTTAATCTAGCTGGCAGACTGATCCTAACTAAGATTGTCTTACAAGCTATTCCAACCTATATGATGTCAGTATTCCCCACCTGATAGGGGATCCTACAGAAAATCATATCCATCCAGAGGGACTTCCTGTGGAGAGGTGCGGAAACAAAGAAAAAATGGGCCCTGGTGGCCTAGGAGAAAGTCTGCAGGCCAAAATGAAAGGGAGGCTTGGGGCTGCAAGATCCACAAACAAACAACAATGCATATGGGGTGAAACTATGGTGGCGTTGGGTCAAAGAAACTACAACACCTTGGGTAAACCCGTGGAAGGAAAAGTACGCACCGAACACCTGCGACCAGGACAAAATCTACTTTGGAGGAACCAAGGAAGGCTCAGCCATCTAGAACCTAGCATGGTGCAACAAAGCATGGATTCAGACACACATCTTTTGGGAAATTAGGAATGGAAGAAGAGTTAGATTTTGGGAGGACGCTTGGCAACAAGAACCAAGGATGGAAAACACAGAAAAAGGAATACTCCAACAGGACCTCATCACGCAAGGAAAAATCAACGTCTATTGATACTGGTAGCAAGGAACGGACCGCAACAAATGGAGAACCTGGGACAAGATTATTCCTCAGAACAATGAGATAACCGCAACAATAATAAAAGACGTGGAGGAGGAACTGGGTAGACGAAAAATAACAATAACGAAAGGAGAAGACCAGCTGAGGTGGGGAAAAAAGGATGGAGGGGAATTCAACCTAAAAGAATTCCAGCAATAAATGGTGGACCCAGACCAAGACGACCTAGCACAACACTGGGATAAGCTCTGGAACAGCCCCCAATGGCCAAATATTAAGATCTTCCAGTGTCTAATATTACACAACTGCATCCTAACTTTGGATAACCTAAGGAAAAGAGGTTTCACTGGCCCGTCAAGGTGTCATCTATGTCAAACTCAGGAAGAAACAACCAACCATCTCCTCGACGAATGCACCTACACTGCAGAAATGTGGGACTGGGCAACAAGTATCTTCCATCAGTCAGACAGGATCCATGGTAACATAGCCACAACAATCAAGATTTGGAGAGAAAACTACAGTGACCAAGCAGAGGTGAACCTCTGATGGATCCTCACCCCATGAATGATCATATGGTCGACATGGAAGGAAAGGAACATACGCATTTTCAGAAACCAAAGCTGGCCAGAAGGGAAGATCAAGGAAACAATAACCTCCATGATATGCAAGACGGTGATGAGTAGCAACTGCCAGGAGGGTAGCGCGCAACCCACGGACCAGGAGTCGAGAGTCCTAGAGGTTTTCCAATTAACTGGTGGGCACAACCCCAATCCAAACAGACAACAGCCACAACTCCAAGGAGGTGAGCGCAACTAGAAACCGCCACCTCCAGTCTCTCTCAAGTTGAATTTTTATGGGGTAGTGAAAGGAAACCCAGGAAGAATGGGTTTGGGAGGAGTAATTAGGGACAGTAAATGGAACATCATACAACTATAAGCGGGGAGCCTGGGAAATTTAACCAATAACGCCGCATAATTCGGGGCCCTGGAAACAGGTTTGGAGATTCTCATCCGGGAGGGGATGACGAATGCCATAGTGAAAGGAGAATCTACGCTAGTCATCAACACAGTGAGAAAACTCCAAAACGGTACCCGAATAGGCAAGAGCCAGAGGCACTGGCGATTGGCCTACATACTGAACAAAATCCAGAAGCACTTGCAAACAAGGATCAATGTGGAGTTGCGCTGGGTGAGGAGGTCAACAAAAGGACTGGCGAACATAATAGCAAATGAGGGGTTCGAGAAAGAAGGTCCAGAACTCGACACAATTTGGAGTAACATCCCGCAAGGTCAATTTCGAGCTGACTGCACCCAACTTGCGACAAAAGATTGGGATAATAGGATTAGTACGGGAGATTACGGCAAGAATGGAGGTGCAACAGCCACCGTAGGACACGTAGGTCCCAGACAGAATCTGATTGCCCACTGTTGGTCACTATAATTGCTTAATTAATTTCAAACAACCAAGTGAAACATAAATTATCAACCCAGGGAAGTCTTTTGTTTCAAAGATAGCTGCGCACTATATATGCTCAATTCCAAAAGCACTTAGTGTTGTAGTA